>JAVXUP010002572.1:0-121463 GCA_033070095.1 Escallonia herrerae | reverse complement strand
TGAAATAGGTACAAGTAACACGTTGACGATAAATTTTTTTGCTTAAGTTGCCATGTAAGTTGGAGACACGTTTAGCGTGCTAAATGGAATGATAGAAAGGCAGCAAAGGATGTCAGGGAATTTGGTGAGTTGGCCTAATTGCGCTCATCAGGAGATGACTGAAAAATGTTAAAAGTGGGATAAAATGAGGAGAGGTAGAAAATAATCGTTAAAAAGGGACAGGTAAGGAGGTTCTAATGGTGAATTGCTAAGGAAGTAGTAGAAAAATTGAGTGGTGAAGGCAGAGAATAAAGAGGTTTGGGAAGAAAGAAGGGAGCGAGGACAGAAAGAGGTAGAATCCAGGATCAAAACTAGAAAAGTGGAAAGAATTGTAAGAAGTAAGTACTTGATAAACAGTCTGGACAAAGTTCAGGACACGGAGGACGAGACGGAAAATGTATGTGGTGCGGATTGGGGCATGAAGGTGTGGACTATGTTAAGGCAATTGCAGAATGTATTACATATGAGAGTAAGCCGTCAAGCTAATATTTAAGATGGATCAAAAGATGTTGTTCAAATGCTAACAGCCAGAGTATGTTGAACGGAGGTGTTCTAAAGGAGAGTGATGGTCATTGAAGCAAAAAAGAAAGAGAGGTTTATGAGATTGTGTATCGATTATCAGAAGCTGAATAAGGTGACAGTTAGGAACAATTATTCATTGCCTAACTTAGATGATAAATTGATCAGTTGTAGGGTGCTAAGTGTTTTCTTTCTATGGTTGACCTTAGAACGAGTCATCACCGGTTAAGGAATAAGGAAGGATGAAGTTGTCAAGATTGTGTCTAGAAACAGAGACGGGCATTATAAATTTTTGGTGATGCCAGGTGGATTAATTAAGGACCCTGTGGCAGTTATAAATTTGAGGACTCAAGTCTTTTGAGAGTACTTAATCATTGTGTTGTCGCCTTATTTGTGATCTTATGAATAATACTAAAGGCAAAAAGGAGCTTGCGCAATGGCAGGTTTGGAAAATTTTAGGAGAGCTAAGTTGTATGTCAAATTCGAGTAATGTGAATTTTGAGTAGGAAATCTAGATGTATGGGGTTAATGCGGAAGAGGGTTAGGAGATTCGGGGAAAGTGAAAAAGATGACAAATGGGGAATGACAAAAATTGGCATTCGAGATGAGTAGCTTCCTAAGGTCAGTCGGAGGCTACCGAAAAGTCATTGAAAATTTCTCTAAGATTCCATATTAGGGAAAACTGATTGCGATGATTGTTACGCCAAGTCAATAAGAATGTGAACACTCGAAATCGAAGTTCGAGTAAGGAGAAAAGGAAGTAATAGTTTGCTTCACATGGAAATGCGACCAGCGGATCTTAATTAAATCAAGGAAGCTTAAGTCCAAGATGAAAGGACGTTGAGATCCAGCGGGGATTTGAAATGAATAAAAAGGAAAATTTTGATGGTGATGAGGGTGGTAATTATGAATGTGAAGGTCGGATATATGTTCCGCCTAACGATGAACTGAGGGAAGGAGTTGTGAAGAGTACTCATAGTTTGGGGTACCGATTCACTCAGAGGAGACATAAATGAACCCTAAGTTACGACCAAAAATTTTGGTGACCTATCATGAAGTGGGATATATCAAAGTTTGTATCCCAATATTTGACCTGGCAATAGGTAAAACGAATCATAAGAATATTGTGGGGTAGTTGCAACCACTCGTGATAGCTGAGTGGAGGTGGGAACACATGATAATATCTCGAACCAAGAGGCATCGATAAAGGTGGACGATAAAGAGGAACAGACATTCCGTTCCAAGGTAATGCCAGTGGTCAAAGTTTTTCGGGAAAATCATGCCGTAAATGAAGCCACTTTAAAACCCGAAGTGTTAATGCGGTACGATATCCGCATTTGTTTACAGGATGAGGTTTATCCTTATTTCAAGGATGAAATTTAGTTAAGGGGGGGGGGGAGGGTGTGATACCCTGAAAATACCAGAAATTAATCTAACCGTGAGTTTCAATAATTAAAAGATGCTATTTTTACTAAGTAACAATTAAGTGTTAGGGAGCTAAATAAAGGGTTAGTGTGGCTTTGGGAGTTAAAATGTAATTTTAGAAAATATAGTGAACGGGATGCACATTTTTATTAAGTAGGATCATTTCAATGATAAAGAGGTGTTAGGGGGTTAAAGGAGGGTGATTTGGGGTCAAATTATAATTTCTCAAAGTCGAGGGGTCAAAATGTAATTTAAAAAACTTTGGGAGCTAAAGTGCAATTTTGAAAAGTTTGCACTTAGGTGTCAAAATTTGAGAGAAAGTGGTCATAATGTCGCCACCTCAAGTTAGAGTCTCGGACGACTAATGTAAACTAAATATAAATTAAGGGAGTCAATGAATAAAAAAAAGAAAAGGAAAAGAAATCTGGGGGGAGGAAAATAGAAATAAACAAAAGTGAAAAAGGGCACTATAGCCGTGAAAGAGAAACAGAACAAAGCAGGAAGAAAGAAGAGAAGAAAATAGGGGAAGAAGGAAGAAAAAAGGGGAAAGAGAAGGAAACCAAACACAAAAAAGGGGTAACCTCTTCTTCTTGATGGAATTAAGTGTTTACTATGAATTGTATGTGTAATTATGGGGGGCGAAGGTGACCTGTGTGTGCGCATGGTGTTCTTGTGGGTGTTCATGCTTCGGGTAAGGTGGTAGATGGATGATTGTATGTTTAAATTGTGTATTAGTGGGTGTAGGTATGTGTAAATATACAGATGTAGGTGGTTTTGGGTGCATTTGGGAGAGTGGCCAAGTGTGTGATGATGCCGAAAATGGTTCGATGCTACGTGGAGGTGCCACAAAGGATGCGGTCTGAGTCGGCTTCCAGGTAGGCAACGCGAGAGACAGCAAGGACGGCGTAAGGGCTGAGGGCAAGGCTCCCCAGACAGGTGGTGAGGACTGGCAGCACTGCGCAGGCAGGGCGACGACAAACAGGACTGACGTTCTACAGTCGTGACAAGGGTATGGCGTCAAGGGTCCGTAGACGGGAGTTCAAGTATATTTCTCTCACTAGAATTCCAGAGAGAATGTCTTTTTAGAGAGAGAAAGTGAAAAGTCCAAATGAGCCAAAGATCTTTGAAAAAGCTCCAAAGTCCACTATTTATAGGCAAAAATGTGCATGTGTCATAAGTTGACATGTGTCACCCCCTGGGAACGACACGTCGCCAGGGGGGCCAACGCACTGACCCTCCGTTGGACTGCCGGTTCCTAAGTTCGTGCTGCCCTGCCCTTGCAACATCTCTCTGCCTGTCTGAGGAGACTGATCATGCCGCGGTAGCATGGTCAGAGTAGCCCGTTGCCCCAGCCTCCAGTCCAAGCCCTTACTGAATCCCACGGGCCCGGCAGCGGTGGGGAAGACCCAACGCCCAGCTGCCAGGCGGACTAGGCAAGATGCCCTTCCGAAGACCTGCTCCCATCTCGGAGTGACCCGGGGGTCATAGTCCTTAGGGGTGCCGACGCGAGCCCCCAGTGCCAGAGCACGTAGGCCAGTCACGCAGGCACCCCGGCGGAGATAGTGTTCTGGAGGAGTAGCCTATCTCGTGAGCATATAACATGATTGCAGGGCATGGTGCGCGGTTGAGTGCGGGCGACGAGGGTCGCAGAGTGATCTCCGAGCGACAAGGGTCATTGCGTGGATGGCGCGTGACCGTGAGCGACGGTTGTCATGGCGACAGAGCGGTCACAAGTGGCGGTCATCGAGACTACGAGCGACTGTCATCGCGACGAAGGAGCATGGTTCGAGAGCGACGGTCGTCGTGACAACGGAGCACGGTCAAAGGTGACGGCGTCGGTATTCAAGGCAGGTGGCCGACCCCTAAGGGAGGCCGACCCATTGGGGTGGCCGACCCCCAAGGGTGGCCGAGCCCCAAGGGTGGCCGAGCCCCAAGGGTGGAAGGCACGCCGAAGTCGCTTCACGAATGGTTCACGTGACTTGAGCATGCGTTGCTTTGACCGGCCCTCGAGCGTTGAAAAGTTGACCGCTGACTGGGTGATGTGTCGTGCAAAGTGGGTCCCTTAGCGGGTCCTGGGGTGCGACCAGAATAGGGTATGAACAGTGTGCAAAGTGAGTGTGCAGGTGTGTGCGTGTTAGCTGAGTGGGGAAGATGAAGGGTGTGTGTTTTAGGTGAAATAATGCGTGATATGGTTTGAATAGTGACCGTAATGGTCATTAAAAGTGGGAATTAATCTAGTAGTTTCTTATCTAATTTTTTAAAACCAATTAGGTCATATTTAGCCAAAGTCTGAAAAAGAGACCCTAATTTTTTTAATAGATCTACTTTGTGAAAAAAATTTAGATTTTTTGAAGGTCAAGAAGAGGGTTAACAAATGCTGTGATTTTGAAAATTTACAGTGGAATTTAAAATACCAAACTAGTGCGGTTTCATGTGAATATTTTATGAGAATCCTAGGATGCTGAGAAGTTCTATTTCACAAAATTTTGGGGCATTTCAAAGTCATTAGCTATTTTTAACCGAACAGACTTTTAAGCGCTCGATCCGGACACCGATTCAGAATTTTTGGGCAAATTTTTTTAAAAATTCAGTTTAGCTCAAAAATGATTTCAGGATGCTTAATATAGCGTTTTAAAGTGGTTTTGGAATTTTTCTGGTAGCAAAAACCCCCAGGGGCATTGTGATAATTTGTCACTCGAATGGGGTGTTTCGGTAAAATTTTTCAAAGGACTTGTTAGTCCAGAAGGGGATGTAAAACATCTAAAAAGAAGTTTTAAAGCGGTTTTGGGGTGTTGGTGGTGTAGTGGCCATCAAGGGGCCTTTTGGTAAATTGCCATGTTGACGCCAAATTTTTTGGAACGGGCATTATTCTGTTTCCGAGTGGTGAAAAGTGAGGAATGGTAGTAATACATTTAAATAATGAGAGTGGTTATTGTGGAGGCGTCGATAAGGCTAGGTTAAGGATCCAGTTATTGGATCGGGTTAATTACCGGTCATAAAATGCTCTGAGTGGTTAAATGAGAAGGGGTAGAATAAGGTGTGTATATGTTGAATGATGTCTAACGAATAGAGTATTATTTGACTAGGTGATGCCGCTCGTTGCGATTAGAGGTTGCGAGTTGCTTCGGCTAGAAGCTAATGAGTTAAGGACAATGCGGTTCTATTATGCTAATTCATTGTTTCGATTGGCATCCATGTTGATGACGTTTATGTTGGACTCTTATTATTATGAGTTGACACCGGTAGTCCTTGTGACCGGTATACATATATTTGAGTTGCGCTATTGAGGACTTAGGGTAGAATAATTCGCTTAGTCTGTCCTGTTGATAGAATTTAATGAGGACGATGCGTGTCCTAGTATATGCTATTATTCGACTCGATTAGCATATCTGACGTTGGGGTGATATTGTGTAGGGGTTGTTGTGTGGTTGTTGTGAGATGTCGGCAATAATTGATGGCCGATATCTCTTCTCTTTGAGAACACCATTGAGGGCTTGTGGCAAACTTCTCCTGAGTCCGCCCTATCGTTGATGATGATGCTGTAGAGATCCTTACGTTGTTGTTGTGAAATGTCGGCACTTATTGATAACCGACATTTCTCTTATGTAAGAATGTTGTTGAGGGCTTGCGGCATACTTCTTCCGAGTCCGCCCTGTTGATGATGTTATGTTGAACTCTTGTTGTTAGGTTGGAACACCGCTTGATCTTTTAATCCGGTATTCCTTGTTGAGTTGTATTGTTGAGGACATAGGGTTGAATAATTTTCCCATAGTTCGCCCCATTGATGAAGCATCGTTGTTTAGCTGTAACGCGGTTAGGGACAAACACTCGTGGTGAGTCTCCTCTTATTGACAGTGTCTCTCTTAAACTACTTGAGACTGAGATGAACACCCGTGCAATGGGGCATTAACAAGTTGAATACCAGTGAAAGTGGAGTAACTGGTGACCAGTGATAATAAAGTAACTGGTAGTCAGTGAAAAATTAAGTAACTGACAAGGATGATGAAGCGCGCTAGAGTCTGTCAATTGAGTCAAGTCGAGTCTGCATTTTTAATTGATTTTAATTGATGTGGTTAATTTTTACTATGTATGTTCCTTATGATTAATTTTTTCTTTATTGTTTTCTCTTGCTATACACTTTCATAGTCAATGTCTGTCGTGTCCCTGTCCCAGTTAAAATGATGATGTTCTGTTAGGCCTTCAAGCCGCTTAGTCTAACAAAAGAATATATCGTTCAACAATTATGCTGATGTTGAAAATTTATTGTATACTCTTGATTCATTGCTATCATTGAGATGCTTATTATTCCTTTGAGTCTATTGAATTATTTGTACACGATACTCCTCGTGTTGTCTTTACTGGGCGATTTGCGCTCATTCCTTATGTTGTATTGTGCAGGCTATAAGGTTGATCGAGGAGAACCCTCTAGAAAAGGGAAGAGAAACAAGCTAGAAAAGTTGAGCAAGGGGATAAGTTGTGTGAGGTTAGACAACTAGAAATGGTGAGATAAAGATTGAGCTGCGAGATAAGTTGATAAGAATCCTACGACTACAATCGTATATTAGGTTGTAAACATTCATGTTGTTTAGAGACCTGAAAGTCTTTCACTGCAGTACGATGTATGTTTAGTAGGAAAGTTTTTGTAAGGACGCATTTTAAAACGTCTATTAACGATGTATGAGTATGAGGATGTAGTTGCTTTGTATTCTACACGGGATTTTGAAGGTGATTATGATTAATAACTTAGCCCGATGATGTCACCAGGGTTGAGGGTGTCGTATTAGTGTTGAACCCTCTTGACCCAGCGTCAAATTAAAAAGGAGAAGCTTGAACTTTTTGCTAGACCGAGTGGAAAGGTGGAGAGTTTTCTCAAGCAAAAGTATGGGATTCATTGGCTGGATATGGAAGATAAAAATAATAAATTTTTCTTCAAGTCAGTTAATAAGAAAAGGAATTTCAATAAAATTAGTTATCTTCTTCGGTTTGACGGGACCATCCTTGAAGACTCGGATTTGGTTAAGGCTTCGATTGTTGACCATTTTTAGAGTTTGTTAGGGACTCATGGTCCGAGTCACTACCCGGGATTGAATGAGCTGAGGAACTGGATGTCGAAGTCCCTTTCAGATTCTTAGCAGCGTGAGATGGTTCGTAAGGTTACTGAGGACGAGATACAAATGGTATTCTTTTCTCTCAAGGATGGTAAGTCCTCTTGTCCTGATGGGTATAATGCTTTCTTTTTTAAGAGGGCATGGAATATTGTGGGGGAGGAAATTGTGGAAGCGATTCAGGATTTTTTTGGTAATGGTCAGCTTCTCAAAGAAGTTAACCATACTTTCCTTGTCTTAATACCGAAAGTGACTAATCCCTCGAGCCTTAATGATTACATGCCTATTTTTTGTTGTAACACGATTTATAAGTGCATAGCCAAGATCATTGCTAATCATGTTAAGGTGGTGCTTGGGAACCTCATTGATCCTTCCCAGACAGCCTTTGTTGCCTCTCGGAGTATTGCAGATAATCTCCTCTTATCTCGGGAGCTCATGCAAAACTATCATCCAGAGGACTTCAGGGTTCCTAGATGCACCATGAAGGTGGATTTGGTGAAGGCCTATGATTGTTTGCATTGGGATTTTCTCTTTAATGTGTTGGTTTGCCATCGATTTCGCCCCACGGTTATTAGATGGATCAAAGGCTATGTCTCTAGCACGAGCTTTTTGATCAACAGTAAAGGGGAACCTAATGGTTTTTTTTAGGTAGGCAAAGTATCATGCAGGGGGATCCGATGTCCCCCTTACCTTTTTGTTATATGCATGGATGTTCTTGCGGGGATGTTGCAAAGACTAGTAGTTGGTAGTGAGTTTCGCTACCACTAGAGGTGCCAAAAGGATGGTATCTTTCACCTTGCCTTTGTTGATGATCTCATGCTTTTTTGTCGGGGTGACCTTCCTTCGGTTCAGGTCTTGAAACATGATCTCACTGTCTTCCAGCAGTTCTCGGGACTCATTCCCAAACCTAATAAGAGCCATGTTTTTTTTCTCTAGTGTTGTAATGCCCCCGACCTTAGGAGCCGTACCAACAATACTCCAAGTCCTAATATCATATGAATTTTTAAATAAATACTCAAGTACACCAAGGTATAAACAGAGCATCTAATCCAATAGTGACAAAATCTCTCCAAAAGATAGAGGCTCAATTACAAGCTTGCCTCTTACAATCAATCTAATCACAAAAGTTTGATGCCAAATCAAATTACCCACATCCAGGTAAAGTTCACAAAAAGGAATACATTGCTTTGACATGCCAACAAAATAAAAGCTCTAATTTTTCCCAAACGTGCCAAGCTCTATTCATGCTTACTAACTGTGGTAAGGGACAAAGCAAAACTAATCAGGGGTGAGCTAAAATAGCCCAATAAGAGGAAATTGAATGAAAAGCAATTACGTTAATTCGTATTCCAAAACAAAACCATAACTTTGATGAACAAGCAGTAGCAATTGACATTTATGTCAGTAAAGCAAATCAATATATGAAATGATCATTAGTGGCCATAGGCCCGAATCAAACACAAAACCTGAAGATACGAAGCGTATACCAGTAGCGTAATAGCCGTCATTGTGGGGAATATCCAAAAGCCACTAAAAGTGACTCCAAAAGCCACTAAGGTGGCTACAAAAGCCACTAAGTTACTATAAAAGTCTTAAAGACTCCCTTTTTCAAGAAAAGATTGTTCATTCTGATGATCATATGCAATTTACAAATTACGAACTCAAATAGCAACGAAGGTGACTACAAAGCAATTTGAACAAAACTCCAAAGTCATGCAACAACTATCAAAGTGATATTATGTATCAATTTCTTACCATAGCAAGAAGTAAAAAATCCCTTACCTTTATAAAGCTCTTGGTGCGAAATTGTTAAAGCGCCACCTTAGAACCTAAAGAGCCTCCCAAGTCTTTTTCCTCCCCTCTCTTTCAACCTTTGAGAAAGAGAAGCAAGAGAACATAAAAGAAGAGTTGGAGGGAAAATAAGCTATTTATAGGAAGAAGTACTAAGTTGGCAAATTACACTAACACTCCCCAAACATTAGATACTTATTCCAAATGTAACCATAACTTCCTAATATTTACAAAAGGAAATCTAACACTTTCATTCAAAGGAAAACTATTCCTTTGACTGAATCCTTCAGCCGCGAAATAGCCTCATTCGTCCTCTTTCTTTTCCATTCGACCGAAAAGGGTTCCACTCGATCGAAAACTTTTCATTCGACTGAATCCTTCAGTCGCTAAATTGTCTTCCTCGAACTTGATTTTCATTCAACCGAAAATCATTTTTATTTGACCAAAAACTTTCCACTCGGCCGAAAACTTTCTATTCGATCGAATCCTTCAGTCGCTACTTTTCTCGATTTAAAATGCTTTTCATTTGAAGCAAAACTTTTCTATTCGAATGAATCTTTTTGTGGCTCTAAGATTTTTCTGCCTTACGAAGAATGATTTGAATGAATCAGGATTCATTCGACCGAATCCTTCAGAGATGGTTTAACGACCATTTTTATCTAATAATTTATCCTTTAATTTATTTTTCAACAAATATGATATTTATTAGCGAAAAAAGGGCTCTTACATTCTCCCCACCTTAAAAGAATTCCGTGCCCAAAATTAAACGTACCTTAATAATCGAAAGGTTGAGCGTGTTTCTTGTGCATATCATCTTCGAGTTCCCAAGTAGCTTCCCTCTCAGAATGGTTATGCCTTAATACCTTCACAAAAGTTATCCTGTTAGAGCGCATGACGCATTCATTACGTTCCAGGATGCGATTTGGTTGCTCCTCAAAAGATAGATCCTCCCTGACTTGAATCGGCTCAAACTCAATAACATGCAAAGGGTCAAGAACATACTTCCTCGAGGTTGAAACATGAAAAACATTATGTATCCTTGACAAATTAGGAGGCAAAGCTAAACGATAAGCAAGTGTACCAATTCACTCCAAGATTTCAAACAGTCCAATGTACCTTTCAGATAGCTTCCTTTTCTTCCCAAACCTCAAGACTCCTTTCCATGGGGATACTTGCAAAAACACATGATCACTAACGTCAAAATTGAGCTCACGACACTCATATCATCTGCGTAACTCTTCTGTCAGCTCTGTGTAGTCTTAAGTTTACTCCTAATACTTGGATTTTGTCTGCAGTGATATGAACAAGTTCTAGACCTATCAATTTCCTTTCTCCAACCTCACTCCAACAAATTGGTGACTGACACCTTCTCCCATAGAGAGCTTCAAATGGTGTCATCTGAATACTAGCATGATAACTATTATTGTAAGCAAATTCTATCAATGGTAAGTGATCATCCCAATTACCTCAAAAATTCATAACACAAGGTTGCATCATGTCCTTTAATGTCTGGATAGTTCATTCAGATTATCCGTTCATTTGTGGATGGAAAGCCATTCTAAGATTTAGTCGCGTACCCAAACCACCCCAAAAGCGTGAGGTAAATCGAAGGTTTTTGTCTGATACAATAGATAAGGGCATTCCGTGCAACCTAAGTATTTCTTAAATGTACAAGTTAACAAGTACCTCAATTGAATCCTTGTTCCTTAAGGCTAAAAAGTAGCTGCTTTGGTCAACCAGTCAACTATCACCCATGTTGCATCGTGTCGCTTTGTAGTTGGCTGCAGTCCAATCACAAAATCGATAGTTATATGCTCCCACTTCCACTCTGGAATAGCAAGTGGTTGCAACTTCACAATGGGTCTCTAATGTTCTACTTTAATCCACTGACAAACCAACATCTAGCCACAAAGTCTGCTACCTCTCTTTTCATGTTATTTCACCAATAAACATCCCGTAAAATTTGGTACATCTTATTACTACCCAGGTGAACTGCAAAAGGTGAATTGTGAGTCTTTGAGAGAATCTCCTTCTTTAATTCCCGATCTGAGAGAACACACAGTCTAGAACCCATACAAAGAATACCCTCGTTATCCAATCTAAAATATGTGTAACCACCTTCTTTAGCTATGTCACTAATCTTGACCAATATAGGGCCGGACGCTTGAGCTACCTTAACTCTCTCTCTCTCAAGGATGGTTGAACTCTCAAATATGCTAAATACCATCCAGAATGAGGAAATCTTACCTCGACTTCTAACTTTTCCAATTCTTCCAACAATTGAGGTTATGCAGTAAGCATAGCAAAAAGTCTTCCCGTACTCTTCCTACTTAACGCATCCGCCATGACATTAGCCTTACCAGGATGGTACAAAATGATGCAATCATAGTCCTTCAACAATTCCAACCACCATCTCTGTCTCATGTTCAACTGTTTTTGTGAATATATATTTCAAACTCCTATGGTCCGTATAGATTTCACACGGTTCACTGTACAAATAATTACGCCAATTCCTTAGTGCAAAAATCACAGCTACTAGTTCTAATCATGGGTTGGATGATTTAGTTTGTGTTGCTTAAGTTGTCTGGAGGCATAAACAATTACCTTACCCCGTTGCATAAGCACACAACTGAGTCCTTGTATCACTATAGATGAGGAACTCCTCAAATTCAGATAGCAGTGCTAAGACTGGTGCCGAAATCAAATGCTTCTTCAAATCTTGAAAGCTCTTTTCACATTCATCTGTCCACAAAAATTTGGCATACTTTCTTGTCAACTGGGTCAAAGGAGTAGAAATGCAAGAAAAACTGTTGACAAACCTTCTATAATAACCTGCCAATCTCAAGAAGCTTCTAATCTCCATCACAGAGCTCGGTCTCTCCCAATTCACGATTACTTCAATTTTAGTAGGATCCACAGATATTCCATCTTTAGTCACTACATGACCCAAGAAAGCGACATGTTCTAACCAAAACTCACACTTATTGAACTTGGCATAAAGTTTGTGCTCCCTCAAAATCTGTAAAACTATAGTCAAATGTCTTTCGTGCTCCTCCTTGCTCTGGGAATAAACCAAAATATCATCTATAAAGACAATCACAAACTGATCCAGATACTTTTTAAACACCCTATTCATAAGGTCCATAAATATGGCTAGAGCATTCATCAGACCAAAAGGCATTATTAAAAATTTGTAATGGCCATACCGTGTCCTAAAAGCAGTCTTTGGTACATCCTCCTTTTTTACCTTAAGCTGATGGTATCCCGATCAAAGATCTATTTTCGTGAAGTACCTTGCACCTTAAAGTTGATCAAATAGGCCATCGATTAGATGTAGTGGATATTTTATTTCAGACTGTCAGACGATTTAGCTCCCTATAATCGATACATAAATGCATGCTCCCATATTTCTTCTTAACAAACAATACCGATGCACCCCATGGAGACATACTAAGAGTTCTTGTAATTGCTCCTTTAGTTCCTTAAGTTCAGTAGGAGCCAACCTGTAGGATGCCTTGGAGATAGGTGATGTACCATGAATCAAATCAATAGTAAATTCAATCTCCCTATCTAGCAGAAGACCGGACAAGTATTCTAGAAACATTTCTCGAAATCCACGAACCACAGGGACATCCTCAAGCCTGACTCTGGTTATACGAGTGCCATGAAAGTGAGCCAAATAACCTCTACAACTCTTTCTAAAAAGATGTTTGGCGCATAGAGATGAAATCAAATTAGGTAGGATACTGACTCTAGCCCATTGAATCTTAAATTCAGGCCGATTCAAAATAAAAAATAGAACTTTTTCGCAAAAGCAGTCTATCCTAGCATGATTGTAAGACAACCAACCATACCCAAAATCATATCAAAGTCCTTCATCAGAATTAAATCCACTGTCAACACCTTATCATCTACAATGATGGAGCAAGAATTATACACTCTAGAGGCAACCCCAAAGTTCCCAATGGGAGTATCTACACAGAGTTTGATTTCCAAGCTTCTAGGTCTAATAGTCAAACGCTCACAAAAAGATGCCAAAACAAATGAGTGTGTGGCACCAGGATCTAGTATCATAAATGCCTTCTTATCACAGACTTTAAAGGTACTTGTTACAACAACATTTGACGCTCCTGCCTCACAAGTCGTCATGGCAAAGACTCTGGCACGCCCTTCCTGTGCTCTCGGTTTATCATCGTCTTTCTTATTCCACTTTGGATCACGAGGAGGCTTAGTGCATTTTCTAGCTATGTGTTCCACTACTCCGCAATTATAACATGCTCATGTCTCCTTATAGCAGGGCGAGTTCCCATGATATTTTCCACAAGTAGTGCAATTTCTAGTACAGCCTTGAGTCTACTGCCTTTGTCCCGATCCACCTAACGATCTTCTCTTGACATCTGATGTCGGTTTCCTTCCACTTCTAGAGTTCTCTTCACTATGGTCCCTTTTCTTCCTCTTGTCTTCCAGATGAGCAGTTCTTCATCATGAATACACTCCAGACAATGCGCCCCATCAACCACTTGTGCATAGGTAGGGTTATCCAGAATGGACATCTGTCGCCTTATCTTAAAGCACAGTCTTTCTCAAAACTTGCGAGCATGATGACTCTCGTCTTAAATAACATGCGAGGAAAATCTTGAAAGTCATGCAAATCACTCCTCATACTCCATGATTGTCTCATTTGGATGATGAGCGATCATCATGAAATCACTTTCCATAGCCTCCTTCATACTTGGGGGAAAATACGTTGTGAAGAAGAGGTCTTGAAATGCTTGCCATGTGAGATCTACTTTCTCTTCTACCGTTATCATCCTTGAGGTCTGACCATCTTCCACCATTGGTCTGCCTCGCCTGTCACTTAAAAAATTACTAACTTCACCTTTTGTTTGTTTGAGCACCCTATCACCTTGAATACCTTATCCAATTCATAAACCATGTCTCTGCAGCCATAAAATCCGTAGCCTTGCCGATCTTATTTCATGAGAATTGTTTCAAGATCGCAGCATTAGCCGCAACCCGCATAGCGTTGGGTTCTTCATCCCCTCTTCTAACTCGACCTCCTATGCCACCACGAATCCTACTGCGGTTACTCATCTTGATCAGCACCATAAACATAATTAAGTCAAAAAATTACACACTTAATCAAGTACTAATCCTAACAAGCGCGGGAGACTGGGTATGAACTTGTGCAAGGAATCCTTTGATGTTATACCATTATGGGTTAGACTTTATAATATTCTTGTTGAGTACCTGACGGCTAGTAGGTTGAGCTATGTAGCAAGTGGTATTGGGAAGCCACTATATGCAGATTCGCTTACTGAGAGTTATGAGCATATAAGTTTTGCTAGAGTGTGTGTTGAGGTTTCTGCAGCCAGGGAACTAGTTGATGAATTTGTTATTGTGCCAAACTTGAGTACCTGCCAGGAAGCCCCCTGTGATCCTGTGATCGTTCTGGCAGATTATTAGTGGCGCCCTCCAGTTTGCACGGTGTGCAAGTGCTTCAGACATACTACCCAGTCTTGTGCTCGGCCTGAGAGCATTAGGTCCCCTTCTCCTTCTTTGTCTATCCCAAAGCGATCTGTCACGACCCCTATCAGCTTTGCTACTACTCTGGCAAAAGAAGTAGAGTGATCAACCGTGAAAAGTAAAGGCAAGAACAAAGTTAGTAGGGATTCCTCGTCTTCTTTAGATCATGATCGTGTTCAGCCGAGCCATAGTCAGTTGGAGACTAGGCACCAGCATGAGCCTAGTAGCCATTTATAGGTTAGTGCCCAACATCTTTCTTCTCTACAGGAGCTCAGTACTTAGCAGTCTTCTCTTCCTGAGGTACCTTGCCATTTTCCTAATTTGTGTAGTGATGTTCCTGCTTTGCACTCTAATTTGCTTTTAGATTCTGGCCTGATTGTGCACTCTGGATCGGGCTCTGATCTGGACTCTGATTCTGATTTAGTTCCCTGTTCTCTTATTCCTAATAATAATATGTCTTCTCTTTTTTGTAGTAACATACATCTTGATTATAGTTTAAATAATAAGAAGAAAAAGAAGAACTCTCCCCATAGGGGAACTTTCACTTGACTCTTACTTCTTGGTTTGTAGCATCCTTTTGGTTTTTGGTATAAGGCATAACATCCTTTGTTGGAATTCTCGAGGATTCAACACTAGTGGTAAGCAATTGGAGGCTCAACATATGATTGCCTCCTTAGGTGTTATGCTTTTTGGGATCTTGGAAACCAGAGTAGCCGCCCCTAATGCCTCAATTATACATAACCGTAGATTTCCTGGTTTGTCCTTTATAAATAACTACCAATTTTTTTTCAGTGAATGGTAGAATTTGGGTTTTATGGAATCCCAATGTTGCAAATGTTACTTGTATTGGTATGTCAGATCAAACAATTCACTATCAAGTGAAATTAGTAGATAGCTTGCCTCCTTTTTTTAGTTTCCTTTGTGTATGGTTCTAATGATTCTGGTGAGAGATCTGTGCTCTAGCAGGAGCTTGAGTATAGGTCTCGCCTTTTTGGGAATGATCCATGGTTGGTGCTTGGTGACTTTAATGCTATCCAGAGTCTGAGTGAAAAGTTAGGTGGTAGCAATAGATGGCCTCGCTTCTATCAGGAGTTTCATGAAAATTTGATTACTTCAGAACTTTCAAATTTGAAGTATTCTGGTTGCTTTTATACTTGAACTAACTGTCAAGATGATGGTGATACTATTTGTAGGAAGCTTGACCATGTCCTTGTAAATGATTCTTGGATCTCTATTTTTCCTAAATCTGAAGCGGTTTTTAGTCCTAGAGGTATCTCTGATCATTCACCCATCGTCGTCCACTCTCTTGTCAAAGTTGACAAGGTGCCCAAGCCGTTTAAATTTTTTGATATGTGGGCGAATCACCATAAGTTTTTGCCTCTGGATGCTAAAGTGTGGGGCACACCCCTTGCGGGTTGTGCTATGTTCAGGGTTGTCAGGAAGCTAAAGTTGCTTAAGTTATAGCTTAAGGACTTCAATAAGGAACACTTTAGCAACATTTCAGGTAGACTTAATGAGGCTAGGGTTTCCTTGGAGTACGCTCAGAGCATGTTAGCGTTGAATCCTCTTGACCCAGTGTGGCGTCTGATTGAAAAGGAGAAGCTTGAACTTTTTGCTAGAGTGAGTGCCGAGGAGGACAATTTTCTGGGAGTCCCTCTGATTTCCACTTGTTTGCGGAAAGAGGAGTGTCAGCCTGTTCTGGATCGCTTCGTGAAGAAAGTCAAGCATTGGACATGCAACTACTTGTCGTATGCTGGCAGGGTCCAATTGATTAGATTAGTTTTTTTCTCTATCCATGTGTATTGGGCTTCAATTTATCCTTCTAAAGAAAGTGATTCTAGATATGGAGAGGATTTTTTTAGCTTTCCTTTGGAAGGGTAAGGGGCTTTGTACCATGGGAGCCAAGGTGGCTTGGGCTGATGTATGTTATCCCGAGGTTGAGGGTGGCCTGGGTATTAAGAAGATTGAGGTGTGGAATTTTGCTGCCATCTCTAGGCACATTTGGTCCATCATATCTTTCAGGTCGGACTCCGTTTGGCCTCTGTGGGTCAAGTCCAATATTCTGATAGGAAGGAGTTTTTGGGAAGTCTCTTGCCCCAAAGATTGTAGCTGGTCTTGGCATAAGATTCTCATGGTTAGGGATATGATTCGCTCTTTCCCTCGGTATATCGTTGGGGATGGTAGTAGGATATCTCTATGGTTTGATTGGTGGCACCCGATTGGCCCTATCATTCACACTATTTCTGGTGAGATTATTTCTGACTCGAATCTGGATAGGCGAGCGAGGGTTTCTGATGTGATGTTTGGTTCATCATGGTGCTGGCCTGTGTCCAATACCCTTGAGTGAGAAAAGATGAAAAAGGAATCATAAGGCATGATTGCGAGCAATGGTATAAGTGCATTCTTCGTGATTTAGGTAAGGGGAATTACATATCACTATTCTTTTATACCATGTGGTTATTTCTTAACGTTCCTCGTACTCCTAAACACTGTTGTTCCGAAATCTTGCTGAAATGCTTTGTTTTGGAGGTTGGTAAATATCTTGTTTTTGACCCCTAAACGGGTAAGAATTATATAGTACGGATACAAAATTTCAATGATAAGAAAAAGTCAAAGGTCTTCAAGGCTACCATAACATTCAATTGTCACTTTCCCCACCTGTGGAAAAGGTAAGGTAGGAGAGAAAAGGGGGTGAGCTCAAATAGCCCAGTAAGGTAGCATGAATAGCAAGATCTCAAGAAAATCTAATGGAAACGAATAGTAATATTAAACGGAAAGGAGTAGCAAATTTAAGCATTTGACCCAAAACACATGTCAATTATATGTCGGGTATGCTACAAACATACGAAGACTTTGGTCATAAGACCCAAATGTCGAACCAAACATACAAACATCAAACGTGTGCTACCGGTAGCATGCTAGAAAACTATTGCTCACTAACTTCTCAAACATATGTCCAAAGGACCCTCTTAATCTGAGAGTTGTTCCACATAGTCAATGTCAATCTTAAATTGACGGCCACAAATATACATACACAAAGGTGTACCTATCAAGGCCCAAATAGAGGAGAGTACGCAATGTTACGAACGAAAGCAAAAGTTAGACAAACCATTGTGAACCAATGAATATAAACAAATTGAACAAAGCATAAGTTTTCAAATTTCAAAAATACCTTCCCATAGCAAAAAGCAATAAGATCCCTTACCTCAAAAGCTTTCCAACAAGAAAAAACCTCAAAGCACCACCTTAATGCCAAAGGATCTTCCCAAGCCTTCTAATCTCTCTCTCTCTCTCCCTCCCCCCCCCCCCCCCTCCCCGAAATGGAAAAGAACTAGGGAGCAAAAGAAACAAAGAACCCAAAAAGGCTTGAAAGGAAGTAAGAAGTCTATTTATATGGAACAGAAAAATTTTAAGTTTTCATTCGAAGGAAAAGACTTTGCCTTCGACCGAATCCAGCAGACGCAAAAATGCTTCAAAATTATTTTTTTTTCGACCGAAAACTTCACTAGCTTATTCTACACACAAAAATCTTTTTATTCGAAGCAATACCCATTTTCATTCAAAGTCAAACTATTTTCATTCGACTTGAAAAGTTTTTAGTCGACCGAAAACTTCAGTAGCTTATTCTACAAACAAAAATCTTTTTATTCGAAGCCAAATTATTTTCATTCGACTTGAAACTTTTAATTTGAACGAAAACTTTTTAAGTCGACCGAAAACTTATTTTCATTCAACCGAATTCTTCAGACTCCAAGACATCACTAACCTTCCTACTTTGATTCGAATGAAACCACTTTTCATTCTATCAAAAATTTTAGAAACAATAAAAACCATTTTCTTAATATTAAAAGAAAATTTTTTGGGGTATTACACGTTATGTTCGAGTGTTCGTGGGACATGAATTTGGGTGCCAAGGTTAGATGTAGCTCAGCTACCATGTGTTGGTTATCAGAGTTGTAATGTCTAAACATTGTAAATAATAGGAAATCTAAGATCAAATTTCAAGAACGAAATTTTTATAAGGTGAGGAGAATGTTAGAGTACATTGGGAGCTATTTAAAATAATCATCTGCACTCCAAAAATTAAATGGGCTATAATTTGAGCAATGCTCATGTATTAGTAGAGTATGAAAGCTTAAAATGATTTGGGGGTCAAAATGTAATTTATAAAACTTTTGGGGTCATTTTCTAATTTTGAAATACTTTGGGGGTCATTTTGCAATTTTAAAAAGTATGCATAATGTGTCAAGATTTCAGAAATTGGTCATAATGTTGTGGCCACCTCCTACTTCCTAGTTGGTGACTAATGTAATTATATGATAAACAAATAAGTGGAATAAGTCTTAACAGAAATAAAGAAAACAAATGAAATTTTGGGGGAGGAAAACAGAAATAAGAAAAATAGAGAAGAAACTAGAAACAAGAACAAAGCACAGTGGCTCAGTACAAAAATAGAGGGGAAGTGGAGGGAGAAAAGGGAAAAGAAAAGAGAAATTGGGAGAGATTCTTCAAGGTAGTCTCCTCCTTGCATTTCAGTGTGTGCGTGTGTGTGGGTGGGTGGGGGGTGTGCGTGTATGTGTGTGGGTTTGTGTGGGTGTGTGCGGGTGTGTTCTTCACTGTGTGCAGTGCGTTTAAGTGTGTCGGTGCTTCGGGTGTGGGGTTAGGGAGAGTAATTTGTGTGTTTTCTAGCATGTATAAGTGTGTTCAGTTGTGTTTAGCATATGTGTGTGTTTTATTGTGTGTCGTGGGTTTAGTGTGTGAAATTGGGACATGTAATGGGTGTTCTTGTATATGTTGCAGTGTGTGTGCTCGTGCGACTGAAAGGTTAGATGTTTCGGGGTGTGTGTGTGTAATTGTGTGTTTAGGAGAGAGTTGGGTGGGTAGTAGTGTTTGTGTGTCTTGCTGAGAGTATGTGTGTCTGGCAGTGTGTGTTTTGGTGCATGAAGTGTGTGCTTGTGTGACAGATTATGTGAGTAGTTCATGTGTGTATGCGTGTGTAATTTGAGTATATGATTGTGTTAATGTGTGTGTTTGAAGCATTAAAGTATGTGTTTTAGGTGTAGGTATATATGTTTAGTTGTAGCAATATGTGTGTGAGAGAGAGATTGAGCACGTGGCTCGACAGTGTGAAGAAGATTAAAAGTGTGTATTGATTTGAATAGTGACTGTAATTGTCACTAAAGATAGGGAATTTTAAGGTAGTTTATTCAATAATTTTTTCAAAATAGCTCTACTTAAATTCTGACAAACTTCAAAATAGAGACACCTAATATTTTTATGAGACGTACACTGTGAAAACAATTTGGTATTTTTTGCTATCTGCAAAGGATGCTAAACTAGGGTATCGATGAAAAAGAATTCTCGAATTATGTAACATACTAAATCAAATTATTTTAATCTGAAAATTTCCGGGAGACCTTATATTACCAAGATGTTCATTTCCTAGAATTTCGTTCTATTCCAAGGCGGATAACTATTTTTAATAGAACTAACTTCAGAGCGTCCGGTCAGAACACTGGTTTCGGATTTTCAGGCCAAAATTTTTTAAAATACTTTATAGCTCAAAAGTGACTTCAGGATGCTTTATATAGTGTTTTAATGTGTTTTTGAAAATTTTATGGTGCGGGAATCCCCGGGGAGTGTTTTGGTAATTTGCCACTCAGAGGGTGCATTTTTGTAATTTTACCTATAAAAGGTATTTTTGGATAAATTCACATATGATAAGGATATTTTACTGCTTTTATTTATGAAAATGATGTTTTGATTATTTAAGTATGAGAGTGGAGTTTTGGATAATTTTACACATAAGGGGCATTTTGGTAATTTTATATACCAGGTGAGGGGATCATTTTGGGACTATACGTGAGTCGGAATTGACTTTATAATATCGTTGTGTGGACTATATTCTGATAATTTGATTATTCCATTTAGGTTAAAGCAAAAGACTTTGCGGTTAGGCTAATTTTTCTTCGGATTTAGTTAAAGATTTCTATCTAAACCTTGGGTAAGAATTTATATCCGAACCCTAATTTTAATAACTTGTTAGTAAGTATCCTTTCGATTTATTTGTGGCTATTGTCAACACTGAGATATGCATTGATATCAGCATGTCATTACCAAGGAAACCTCAACGTTGAGCTTGAATCGGTTATTTGGAAATCTTATCGATACTCACTTGTTATTGCATATTGAGCTCATTCAATAAATGTTTACATTCTTCCTTCTAAAATGCTGTGATTAAATTTGATTAATGTTCTTATTTGTTTTTGTAATTCGTTGTAGCTATTTTTGAGTTCTAAATGATTATTTGGTATCAATTTGTTTGATTGTCATTGAAAACTTAATTGATATAGATTATTTGAATTCTTGTTAATGCTCGATTTTATTGCATGTCAAGCACTGAATATCTTGTTGATTATATGATTGTTGTTTCTATATTGGCTTGGGAATCTGTTCTGTGGGGAGGCATTATAAGGGGTCTAAACCTGCATAATTATGTAGGGTTAGTACCTTAATAAAATGGTCTAGTTATCATACATCATGCATGTGTACACTTCTTGCGTATTGCCTGAATGGCATTGCCTATGCCCATGATCAATATCTCTGAATTTTTTACATTGTAACTTACAAATGATTGTTTTGAAAATGATGTTCAAATGAATGTCTTGATATCTAAATGAAGGGATTGAGTCGAAACTCTTCCCTATCTTGTGATCAACTGTTTGTGAGTATCTGATACCTTTTCCATATTGTCTTTGAAATATATATGTTCGCTTTGAAACTCTTTGGAAAATCATCATTTCATTTTAAAATGATAGCTTTGAAAATGATCTTCAAATGATCGTCTTTGTATCTGTTAATGATTGCTTATAATCGTTTTGGAAAATTATCAAACTGCTTATGATTGTTTGAAATGTTTGGAAAGTTATCATCGTATAGACTCCTGAATCGTTTGTAATTCCTTCGGTTGCCCTTGAACGACCTTACTGAGCTGTCAAAAGCTCACCCTTCTTTTGATTCATTTCTGCAAGTAATGATCAGCTGTAGAATGTTTAGGAATTGGCTTAGAGTCTTTGTGAGATTCTGGATAGCCCACCAATAATGTATAGTAAAACCCTTGCATGGGTCCGAACTATTAACTTGTTCTATAGAAACTTGAGTTTGTAAAGAGTCTAAGTTTTATTAGTTTAAGTTTAAGCAATTTTTCTGTAATCTTGTATTTTAAAGAATTTGAGTTGATGTCTAGTTAGATGCTCTGAAATATGTATTAGTAAATATGATTTGACAGGTGTGATGTGGTAGGTTAATGCTCTAGGAGTTTGGGGCGACGGAGCTCGAATTTTCAAGTCGTTACGTGACCATAACATCCATAGCTGACACCATCAAGCAAATGCTGAAAGAAAAGGACTTGATAGGAGATGAGCTTGAAAAGGGTATTCAAGACATTATTAGTATTATTAAGGGTAAAAGAACCTCCGAAAAGATGAACAATAAATGAATGGTGGTATGTCCAAATAATTCTTATATAGAATTAAGTTTTGACTTCCAAGGTTATCGCCCTTATAAATACTGGAGCATCTTATTGCATGGCACGAGCAGGAATTTTATCTTCTGAAAAATGGTACCAAACATATCAACTCATGAGCATGTGAATGGCAAATGACAAGGAGTTTGAGCCAGAATATGATGAATATCATATTACAGTCACAATTAATGGAAAAACAATTTATTATAGAGCGATAAATCCAATTCGACTTTTTAGACGACGATATTTAAAAGGATATACTTTCTTTAAACAAGTTGAACCATTTTTCTGAAAGAATTTCATATTGAAATACAAGTAGAGGATTTTGGGGGTAATCAAATGATATATAGTGCGATACAGTGAAAACAAGCTATTGTATTATAGTAAGAACCGATATGAAAAAGGAAAAGGTCGTCCTATTCAAAACCCCAATTATGAAATCCCTTCTTTCCCCCGTTGTTAAAATATGCTGCTCAAAGATGTAAATTTATTTTTTTTTCTTCAAAAAAATAGAAGAAATCTAAAGACAGTATGCAACCTAGCATGGTCAGGAGAACAAAGTAGACTCATGGAAAAGGATACTCAAAGAAGAAGTAACTAAAAAAAAGTTACTTAACAAAGAAATAACCAAAGAATAAGACAGTTGGGTTAAAGGAATAAGTCAACATTATCAATGCAAACAAGTAAAAGAAATTCATAGTCTTGATAACATGAAAAAAATGTTAGAAAATAATTTTAGTGATGATTCACTCAAATTATGGGAAAATGATAAACCTGGGCGGCATTAACCCTCAAAGATAAATATTATGTGGTTAACATAAAACTAATACAATATAGTCTTGAGATAGTTTAGGAATAGAGACAAATTCTTGAAATACTAAAACAAGGGTTAACAGGACCTTACAAGAGTCCTCATTCAAGTTCGGCTTTCATTGTAAATAATCATGCAGAAGAGGTAAGAGAAAAAGCCAAATTAGTCATAGACTATATTTTTTTAAACGCATCAACACTCAAAAGATGGCTATAAAATTTCAAATAAGGATATGCTGATAAACAAAATATAACTAGCCAACTTTTTCTCAAAAATTAATTTAAAAAGTTGTTATTGGCAAATCAAAATGGAAGAATCATTAATTTCATTAATTGCCTTTATCGCATCATAAGGACACTATGAATCGATTGTATTACCATTAAGATTAAAAAATGGTCCACTTCTTTTCCGAAGAAGAATGGATAACATTTTTAGAAAGCACGGAGACTAATGTGTAGTATATACAGATGATACATTAGTATTCTCAAAAACCAGAGAAGAATATATAAATCATTTAAAAAAGATAGTACAAGAAATCATTGATCAAGGATTAGTACTATCACAAAAGAAATGTGAATGGAAACAAACCACCCATTAACTTTCTAGGATTGAGAAAAAAATACAGTAGAAAAATTATTTTTCAAGATCACATATCTGAAAAACTAAAGCTACTTCCGGAACAAATCAATGATGTAAAACAACTTCGAAGATTTAATTAGTTATTAAATTACGCAAAAAAATTCATCCCGCATTTATCAAACCTATCAGGAGCTTTAAGTAAAAAAGCTTAGAAAAGGAAAGTGCATATGGGAGGATAAAGATACCCAAAATATTATTTGGATAAAAGGTCAAGTTAAAACCTTGCCAAAACTAAGGCCCCATTTGACAGGGCTTTTTTTTCATTTTTTTTGAAAACTGGAAAAAAATAGTTGCGTTTGGTAATTATTTTTCTTTTTTTTTCTTTAGTTTAAAAAACCAGTTTTTAAATCAAGGCTGTTTTTGAAAACTCAAAAAATAAGTTTCGGTTTTCAGTTTTGATTTTTTTTGAGACCACCACCACCGCCGGCCGCCGGCAGCAGGCAGCCACCTCCAACGACCACTGCCGGTGGCTGGCGACCACCTCCGGCGACGACAGACACCAGCCACCACCATCGTCGACCACCACCAAGCCCCACCACAGCCACCGCAAACCACCACCATAAAATAAAAACTGGGTAATCAAACACCCAAAAAAAAACTGGGTTATCAAATACCCACTTGTTTTTGTAAAAAAAATTAAACCTCTCTTTAATTTTTTTTTTTAAAATTGAAAAAAAAAAAGTGTTGTCAGACAAAGCCTTAAGCTTGCCTAAACAAGGAGATAAACTAGTTCTAGAAACCGATACTTTTGAAAATTGTTGGCGTGCAATATTGAAAGCATTACTCTCTAATCAAACTGGAGAATAGTTATGTGAATACTGGACTGGAACCTTCAAACATGCAGAAACTCGTATCACATAAACGAAAAAAGAGTTTTTAACTATAAAACATGACATAATTTTTTTTTACATATTTTTAATTTGAGAACACTTTCTTATCAAAACAGATATAGGTGTTTTAAAACTTTCCTCAAAAGAGATCTAAGGGTCCGATTGGATCACGGAATAAGCCTTGAAATTGAGGTAGATTTTGGAATTAGACCTTAAGAATTATAATTCCGTTGATTGGACAAATTATTTGGAATTCGAATTGCAATTCATACCCAATTCCATGAAATTAAAAACATACTTTAAGGCCCACAGTCCAATTCTTGAGGCCCAACCTCAAATTTGTAATTCCAAGCCCATTACAATTCCACCCATTAAGGCCCAACCCTCAAATTTCTTCTCTCGACACTCAATTTACGCTTTGCTCTGCTCAGTCATTCTTCTCCTCCTCCTCTCTTCTCTCTAACTTCTCAATTCTCTTTGATTCAAGAATGCCATGGCAGCGCCAATCTTCTGTCTCTCTTCTCTTTGATTCAACCTCTCCATGGAAAATTTGACGATGGTGACATATCTAGGGTTTGCACAATAACGACAGAAATATTGACGACGACAACAACGCTAAGGTTCTATGTTTGATTTTTGTGCTTTAAACCTTAATTTTCTATATGTGTGTGCCTGTGGTATCCATATTTAAGACCTTGAGATTGTAGAGATGGATTTTATTACTGAGTTTGAATTATTCAAACACGCACTTATGGAACCAACTCCCATCATAGTTTGATGCCAAGGAAAGTGGGTTCGCAGTCGACGTGGAGGTGCCATAAGGAATGCAGTCCGAGTCAGATGCTAAGTGCGCTGATGCGGGACACAGCAAGGGTGGAGCAAGGGAAAGACCAAGGGCTTCCCAGATAGAGCCTGAGGGTGGTACTGCTACGAGGGCGATGGTGCAGGGTGAATACATGACGACAGTCATAGTCCGATGCTTATGTCCAGACTCGGGGTAGCATCCCGGAGGAGCTGTTTACCTAGCGGAGGGGGAGTTAAAAAGCTCCCTGGCGGAGATAGTGTCCCGGAGGAGTCGCCTATCCCCACGAGTGAGTCCTTGTGTCGGAGCACTCGGAGCGCATCAAGGTAGCATCCCGAAGGAGCCGTCTACCTGACTGGCTGAGGTAGCATCCCGGAGGAGCCATCAACCTGGCGAAAAGGGAGTTGAAAAGGTCCCTGGCAGAGATAGTGTCCCGAATGAGTCGCCTATCCCCGCAGGTGAGTCCTTATGCCGAAGCACTTGAATTGCGTCAAGGTAGCAACCTGAAGGAGCCGTCTACCCGACTGGCCGAGGTAGCATCTCGGAGAAGCCGTCTACCTAGCAAAAGGGGAGTTGAAGAGCTCCCTGTAAGAGATAGTGTCCCGGAAGAGTCGCCTATCCCCGCAGGATGGTGCACACTCCAGAGAGTGGGTCGAAGCATGTTCCACGACCAAGGCAAGTGCGCATGGTGTGGTGAAAGGATGGACCGATGCAAGGAGCATGGTAGTGTGACAGAGAGCCAGGGGGCACGACTGTGTTAGTTACGCGGTGCACGGGCACGACAGAGTGAGCAACGTTTCGGGGGCACATCTATGTTAGTGGCATGGTGCATGGGCGAGACGGAGTGCGTATGGTGCCAAGGGAACTGTAGTGTGACAGCGAGCCCGGGGCATGACAGTATCAGCGGTGCGGCGCACGGGTGCGGCAGAGTGCGTATGGTGCCGAGGGCACTGTAGTGTGACAGGAAGCCCGGGGGCACGGCTGTATCAGCAGCGCACGGGCGCGACGGAATGCGTATGGTGCTAAGGGCACTGTAGTGTGACGGGGAGCCTGGGGGCACGGCAATATCAACAGCGCGGCGCACGGGCACATCAGAGTGAGTAAGGTGTCGGGGGGCACGTCTGTGTTAGTGGCGCACCGCATGGGCACGGCGGAGTGAGTAAGGTGCCGGGGGCACGTCTGTGTTACAAAAAGCCCAGGGGCACGGCTGTATCAGCAACGCGGTGGAGTGCTGGACGATGAAGGTCGTGAAGTGACTTTCGGGCGACAGGGGTCGCGGAGTGACGTCCGGGCTACAGGGGTTGAAAAGTGACTTCCGGACGATAGGGGTCACGGAGTGACGTCTGGGTGACGGGGGTCGCGGAGTGACGTCTGGGCAACGGGGGTCGCGGAGTGGCATCCGACCCTAGAAGAGTAGCGAAGATGCTAAGTATGGAAGCCAAAATCCATTGAGGGAGGCCAAGGCCAAGTTCACACTTGGCCTTGCAAGTTCACACTTAGAAGAATTTTTTATGTTTGTTGGTTCAAGAGTTGTTGACATCGTCATTGCATGATAAGGATGAAGAGTAGGTGACTCGAGCCACCTCGTGCACCACCTACTGAAGCCTGAGTATGGATAGGAGTTGACACGAGGGCATGATGATAGGGCACGGGCGACAGGGGTCTCAGAATTGGCGCCTAGGTGTGGACAATGGGCGTAGAAGTATTGGCGTCCGGACACGGTGACAGGGTCGCAGAGATGGCGAGCGGGTGCGGGCTACGGGGGTAGTGGAGGAGTTGCCCGGGCAGCGCTGACGGGGTAAGTGGTTCGAGCTACCTTTGCACCACCTACCAAGTGCATTGATGTCGGGGGACATCGTCATGAGGGTCGTGACAAGGGCATGATCGGGCGTCGTGATGCTGGGGCAGTCCACAACGGGCGACGGGGGTCGCGGAGGCGTCACCAGGGTAATGGCGATGGGGTAAGTGGTTTGAGCTACCTCGCGCACCACTTACCAAGTACATTGATGTCGGGGGATTGTCATGAGGGGCGCGATCAGGTATCGTGATGCTGGGGCAGTCCACGTCGGGGGCCAGGGCACAGGGGACGAGGGTCGCGGAGGTGGCGCCTGGGCGACGGCGACGTGGTGGTGGTTCGAGCTACCTCGTGCACCACCTACCAAGTATATTGATGTCGGGGGACATCGTCATGAGGGGTGCAACAAGGGCGCGGTCAGAAGTCGTGATGCTGGGGTAGTCCACGACGAGTGCCGAGGCGCAGGCGACGGTGACGCGGTGGTGGTTCGACCCCTTGAAGAGTAGTGAAGATGCTAAGTATGGAAGCCAAAGGCCAACCCTTTGGGGGAAGGCCAAAGGCCAACCCTTTGAGAGATGTCCAAGGCCAACCATTGGGGGAAGCCAAGGCCAACCCCAGAGGAAGGCCGAGGCTGACTCCTAAGGGAGGCCAGGCCCACCCCAAGGGGGAGGCCAAGGCTGACTTCCTTCGGTAGACGCCAAGGTGCACCTAGCGGGCGAAGTGTAATGGTCAGAGCGTGATGAGCAGTCGCGCAAGGATGAGTTTCTTGGTGACGAAGTCACGTAAAAAAAGTGAGAAGTGCATGTGACTTGAGCGTGAACCTTTGACCGGTTAGAATCGTTGAATATTGCATGTTGCTCGTGCGGACGTGTCATGCGAAATGGGACCCCCAGTGGGCCTTTGGGTGTGACCAGAATAGCTACTAGTCAGTTATGCTAATCATGATTTAAGTATTAATTTGGCAGTCACAACAGCTAAGCTAATCATAAATAACTCATCTTAGCTTAACTGATTTACCTGAGGAAGTACTCTATTAGCTAGCCTGGACTATTGGAAGCCCTTAAGGGTAGTTGGAAACTTCTCCTTATCACTGATAACAAAGGCTTTCTACTCTACATTGATTTCATCAGAAAAAGATGATCGAATCCCACCATGTTAAACAAAAATCAGCTAAAAAATCAACCACATAAAAGAAAGAACTGGTGGGATTTGGATTTTCAATCTGCATCACTCATAGAGAATTCAGTGATTCCTAGAGAAATTCAGTGGTCTGTCATGTGAGATGTAATCTTACATGCAAATCTGAAGTATATATGGAAATGATCTTATGATAAGGGCTGTGATTAGGGGATGATTGTGTTTGACTGATTAAGAATGGTGTCTACTTTGGTCACCCAAGAAACAACCAAATTGAATCATTAGAATCAAACAAAAGCTAGAAGGAAAGACTGAATGCAGTTTTACCTTGTGATTTAGCTTTTATGTGGTTGATTTTTAAGACCACTAATAACTAGCTAATGCATGGTTTACTGGGATCAAGATCCTCTGCTGTACAGCAGAGGTGCTGTGCCCACAAAGTGTCGCTAAATGTTTTTTAGCGACAAAAAATTGTCACTATAAATTTTAGTAACAGCGACAAAACACTTTGAATGACAATCTTTTGTCGCTAAATGATGTACAGCACCTCTGTTGTACAACAGAGGATCTTGATCTGTTTACTGTTCAATGTTCATAATTTGTGGGGAATATTTCCCCGTGTGCTTGCCTATTATTCCATCTTTCCTTATAGACCATTTGCATCTTATTACTGTTCCGGTTATGCTCTTCTTCTTGATGTTCTAATTGAAATAGTTCTTCTTATTATTGATTTTTGTGTTTGTAAATAGATGAGTACCGATAGCAATGCCTCGCAAGTTAGTCTTTTTAATAAAAGAAAGAATGTTGGTGATTCGAAGACAAAATCATACCTTAGATGAACTGTGGAAATGGACCGTGTTCTTAATGTTGTCTTACTTGACCAACTTAATATTGGGAACAAAGTTCCTAATTGATGGAAACCAAGTGCGTACAATGATATGATTGATGAGATAAGTGATCAATGTAACGTGAAAGTTACAAAAGAGAATATTGTTGGTCATCTGAAGACATGAGACAGGATTATGAGGTAGTGTCTAAGTTGTTGACCCAAAGTTGCTTTTCGTGGGATTGTTATTCCAATACGATTAGCGTTTATAGTGAAGCTTCCTGGAACGCATATTTTCAGGTAAAAAACATACTAATCTCTCTTATTTTTTAAGCAATTGGAACGTTACTTCTATAGGTCTATATTAACTTTTTGTAGGATCATCCCGATGCAAAGCTATATAGAAGAAAGGTAATTGAGAATTGGGAAGATTTATCAGCTATATTTGAACAAGATCGAGCAACAGGGGAAGGAGCTGAGACTGGTGTTGAAGGTTACAATGAGCTGGCATCTAATTCCAATGTAGAGGAGGCTAGTCAAGATCTTGATAACACGAATCATCAAAAGGCAACCTCTACAACTAAGTTACAACTATCGAGAAAGAGAAGTCGGACTAGTGATGCACTTGCTACAGCTATTACTTCAATTGCTAGTGCCACCGACAAGGTATGTGCATCAGAAGCTACAATTGCAAGTGCAGATTTCATTTATGAGAAGTTAGCAGAGGTGTCATATTTGGATCAGGTTGAGTTACTCAAAGCTTATGATGTGCTAACTGGTAACGCGAGGAAGTTTGAGTCATTCATGTCCCTTCCGTTTCACTTGAGGAAGCCATGGTTAATGATGCAAATCAACACTCATAAGACTTAAGATATGGATCCAACAAAGAACTTATCTTTGAATCGTTTTCAAGCTTAGTTTTTTAGGAGCTATTATCTTATTTGCTGGTAGAGATCTAATGATGCAAATCATGTGTGTACTTTTTTCCTTTATTTTTCTTCTATTTTTACATTTTGTACCTAAGTCATCGTATGTGTACTTTTTTTTTCCTTTCTTTTTCTTCTATTCTATATGGTGGGTGGGGTGGGGTGGGGTGGGGCAGTACGGGAGAGGAAGTATTGTTGGGTATGATTTGATAAGAAAAATATAAAACTTCCATTTTGCATATTTACCTCTTATTTTTTTACTTTAGCAATTTCAAATCCTAATCTAATTTTTTGTGCTAACCAATCAATGGAATTACAAATTCTACTCAATTCCACGTCAATTCCAATTCCATAGGAATTGTGGAATTGGAATTGAATTATAATTCTCAATTCTAATTCCAATTCCGTTTGCCAATCGGACCCTAAGAGATTTTAGTGAAACAAGACTTTAGCGATGTCAAAAATGGTTCAGTTATTATACGTTTGATGTAGAATACATCTCATCAGCCAAAAATTCACTTGCAGATAGCCTAACCAGGGAATTGTGCTTTACGGTGCAGGGAGTTGTAACCTCAAAAAAGACTACTCACAAGGCCTTAAAATAAAGCTATGAAGCAGGAGATCCTGAAGTCGATCTATTGGAAGAATCATCAAGAAAATTCCACTACTACATCATTTACCTTAAAAAGAAAAAGGACAGTTCTTTGTCATTCACAAATCGTCCCCCAGTAGTGAAAGTAGATAGTTGGAACTACCAACCCAAAATCCCTAAAACGGAACGATACAAAATTAAGCGTTCAAAACCAGTACATAAGTTTTGGAATAAAGAGACTAAGGCTAAAACCTCGACAGCAAGGTGCCCTAAGCAAATGGGTAAGAAAATAAAAATTACTAACCTAACAACAAGAATTTAAAGAGAAAATTTGCAGCTGGCGAAGATGAAAAATCTTCAAAGCAGACTGTTACCATAACACAAACCAATGATAATAAAACAAAATCGCTTTATTCTCAAGGGTTATGTGAAGAGAGCAAAAATCTCTTGGAAATGTTTGGCACTACCTGAGAGAAATTACCGAAAAGAGTTATGAAGAACCCCTAGCTAATTAACTGATTATGTTAAGCACTTAGAAAAAAAACTTAATATAAACGATGAAGAAGGAATGATAGTCTTACAAGAAAAAGAAGAAAGAATCTGATTACTAGAATAACTAGAATCATTGCTCCCAACTGATATCACTACTACAATAAAAGAGCTGGCCCAGAAGGAAATGAACCCGAAGAGATCCTTCTCAAACCAAAATTGAAAGCATTCCTGAATTGGGATTATGGATGGCCAAGTCTCACATTACCATCAAACAAGGTTAATCTTAAATGGATTGAACATAGACTGGTAGACATATTCGAAATAGACCGAGATGACTGGTAACACATTGATAATCTTCCAGCTATAATTCGATATGCTCTTGGAGTTATGGGATTCACAGACCAGATAATGTCAACCTTGGCAGAGAGAAGCGAAATCAAGTTCTACCAGCTATACCAGATTTGGTTCATTTATTCAGTATTAGAAGGTTAATGAATTTCTATCGGCCACACATGGATGAGCTTCCGGAGACATATAATCCGGAGAAAGAAAAGATTAAAATGCAATCACTGAAAATATGGTAGCGAGCCTATAGAAGCATGTTTCTGCGATGGACAAAGGATAGTAGTCTTGAAAGGGTGTAGAGCACTCATAGAGCCCTCCAACAAAGATCAGGTAATCGAACTCTCTGAACAATTCAATAACCAAGGAAAGAAGAACCTCACCTGCCTAGCCAAATTTTTGAGCTATACAATAGGGCTTGAGACCACAGCAGGATAAAGATGATTGAAATGGACATAACTGCTAGCGAAAAATGATAAAGCCAAGTGGGGAACAGAATAAAAATGTCTGCCATAATAAAAGAAAAATATGTCCCTACAAAAAATAACAGAGGATTTTAACTGTTGAAAAACCTTATGTGCCTAATCATTTCATTTATAAAAAGGGTCGAAGTAAGAGTTAGAAGGCAAAGAAAGTTTAAGAGAGTGTGAAGCGTGCTAAAAATTAGTATGTGCAACAATAGAAGGAAGCATTCCTTTCTATTGCTACTATGTAAAAAAAACTCCAGTACAAATAAAGTATTAGTTTTAGTACAACATTTTTTCTACTGTACTTTTCAAACCAATATCATGGAAGCTTGATAGTGTTTCATTATAGCCATAAGCCAATTCTAAGGCATCGTGGCCGGCGTACATTCAAGGACCAAGAATAGCATCTCTGTGTTCCCAACCTATTCTGGTCGGACCCAATGACCCGTTAGGGGTCCCGCTTTGCGCAGACACGTCAACATAGTCAACGGTCAAATTTCCAGCGCACCGAACCGGTCAGCGCGCGCACACTCAAGTCACCTGCATTTTTCCCTTTGCGCGCCTTGTGCGTGACTTAGGCGCCAATTATTTCACGTTAGCGTGACTTGCAAGAGCCTGATCTTCACGCTGAGACCACCTGAACACATTTTCACCAAAAACATCGACCGATGGCACAATTGGAGCGACAGGTTCAAGGGGCAAAGGCCTTGGCCAACCCCATGGGGTCGGCCTCGGCCTCCATGGGGGGTTGGCCTTGGCCTTCCCCCTGGTTGTTAACTTTGCACCCAAGGTCCTTTTCGCGCTTTGTTTGCTACATACGCTTCGTATGTGACTTTGGCACCTTGTTCGTCACATGGGTACGACTCACGGCAACACGCTCATCGTAATGCAACTTCTGGATTCGTCATCGCCCATCAAAACACCAACCGTCGATGCACCCCAAAAGGAGGAAGGTGGCCTTGGCAACCCCTAGAGTCGGCCTCGGCCTCCCCCCAAAATCCCTGGCTTTGCCCTTTTTTTGAGCACACTGTTCTGAACCATATTTTGTCCTTCCGCGAAGCCCACCAACGCGCAAACACCAACCTCGTGACGTTCGTCATTCAACGTCCGCGACCGTGCGTCACTCTCATGACGTTCGTCACTCAAAGTCGTGCGCAACTGCCGAATGACCCGTCGCCGACGAACCGCATCTCATCATTTTCAACTTTGTCATTACTACATATTGCATTCATTATTTTGGTATAACAGACACACTCAACTCACGTCCCATCTCAAGGACACCCGACGCATGCCCGTGCACCCCTTTCATGATATGTGCCCCCGGCACCGAGTCTGCTCAGTGATGTTTGTCGCCGCGCCCGTTCACCATTTTCATGACTCGTGCCCCCTGCACCGAGTATTGCCCGGCAACGTTTGTCACCCGAGCGGTGCACCATTCTCATGATACGTGCTCCGACACCGAGTATTGCTCCCCAACGTTCGTCGCTGCGCCCGACACGTAGTATTGCTCTGCGACGTTCGTCGCCTTGCCCGTGTGCCATTCTCATGATACTTCCCCCTGGCACCGAGTATTGCTCCACGACGTTCGTCGCCGCGCCCGTGCGCCACTTTCATAACATGTGCCCACAGCACCAGGTATTGTCTCATGTCATTGGCATCACGCCCATGCGCCATAATCAGTGTCTTGAGCTGTAGGCACCGTGTCCATGAGCCACAATCATGTTACATGCTCCACAATCATGTTACATGCTTTTGGGGGGCTCCGTTCGTAGTGCTTCGGCACAAGGACCCCTCGCAACGGGATTGGCTCGTTACCACAAAGTCATCGCCACCACAAGATAGGCTCGTTACCATAAAGCTATCGCTGTCTTCATTTTGGGGGGCTTCATTCGTAGTGCTCTGGCACGAGGACCCCTCGCAGCGGGATGGGCTCGTTACCACAAAGCCATTTATGCCACAAGATTTGCTCGTTACCATAAAGCTATCGCCGTCTTCATTTTGGGGGCTCCGTTCGTAGTGCTTCGGCACGAGGACCCCTTACAGCGGGATTGGTTCGTTACCACAAAGCCATTTCCGCCACGGAATAGACTCATTACCTTAAAGCTATTGCGGTCTTCATTCCGGGGGGCTCCATTCGTAGTGCTCCGGCACAAGGACCCCTCACAGCGGGATGGGCTCGTTACCACAAAGCCATCACCACCACAAGATATACTCGTTATCACAAAGTTATCACCGTCTTCATTTTGGGGGGCTCCGTTTGTAGTACTCCGGCACGAGGACCCCTCGCAGCGGGATGGGCTCGTTACCACAAAGCCATCGCCGCCACATGATAGGCTTCTTACCACAAAGCTATCACCATCTCCATTCCATGGGGCTCCGTTCGTAGTGCTCCGGCACGAGGACCCCTCGCAACGAGATGGGCTCGTTACCACAAAGCCATTGTCGCCATAGGATAGGCTCGTTACCATAAAGCTATCGCCGTCTTCATTCTGGGGGGCTCCGTTCGTAGTGCTCCATCACGAGGACCCCTCGCAGAGGGATGGGCTCGTTACCACAAAGCCATCATCGCCATGGGATAGGCTCGTTACCACAAAGCTTTTACCGTCTTCATTTTGGGGGGCTCCACTCATAGTGCTCCTACACGAGGAACCTTCGCAGCAGGATAGGCTCATTACTGCAAAGCTATCGCCGCCTGGGGTGACTTACATGACACTAGGCACTGAGCTGTGACCATATCCACTCACGTTACCGATGATCGTCGGCACCCCCAGGACAACTACCCCCGGGTCACTCCGAGATGAGAGCAGTTCTTTGGAAAGCATCGCGCCTAGTCCACCGGACAGTTGGTCACAGGGGTAACCCTCGTCGCTATCAGGTCCTCTGCGAGTCTCTTGACGCACTTGTGGGAATTCAATAAGGGCTTGGACTGGTGGCTGGGGCAACGGACTTACTCTGATCATGCTACCGCGGTGTGGTCAGTCTTCTCAGACAGGTAGAGCGACACTGTGTGGGGGGAGGCAGAAATTTGGGAACCAGCAGTCCAATGAAGAACCGGTATTTTGGGACCCCCTAGTGACGTATCACTCCTAGGGGATGACATGTGACATTTTATGACATAAGCATACTATTTACTATAAATAGTTGACTTTTGGACTCATTCCTGATAGAATTCTCTCATTTGACAAAAATCATTTTCTCACTCTAGAACTTGAGACTTCTAGGATTCTAGAAAGAGAAATAAATTTCTCTCGTGACTTTGGACATAACATCGACCGTGGCATTGAACCTCAACTTTGACCGTAACTTGGATCATCGACTGTAGACCCTGTTCGCCTCAGCCTCGTCTCCGTAACACTGCCACTCCTCACGGCCTATCTGGGAAGCCTTGTTCTCAGCCCTTACTCCATCATTACTGTCTCTCACTATATACATCTGACAGCTGACACAGACTGCGTCCCTTGTGGCACCTCCACGTAATACGAACTCACTTTTCCTGGCATCATTTTTTATGCCAAGGAAAGTGGGTTCACAGTCAACGTGGAGGTGCCACAAGGAATGCAGTCTGAGTCAGATGCCAAGTGCACTGATGTGGGACACAACAAAGGTGGTGCAAGGGCAGAGACCAAGGGCTTCCCAGACAGAGCTTAAGGGTGACAGTGTTGTGAGAGCGATGGCGCAGGATGAATACACGACGACAGTCACAGTCTGATGCTTAGGTCCAGAGTCTGGGACCTGTATTTTCTCTTTCTAGGATTCTAGAGTGAGAAAGTGAAAATGTTCTGAGAATGTCCAACCGTCAAAAAATGTCCAAGCCTCCAAATGAATTCTCAAGACCTCTATTTATAGATATTGAGATGATGATGTCATTAACCAACACGTGGTGCTCCTCGGGAGTGAGATGTCACCGGGGGGTCCACGAGTGCTGGTGCTCCACAAACTGTCAGATTGCATATTCAACCGGCCTGCCCCGTACAGCGTCGCTCTGTCTGTCTGGACAAACTGGCTCCCACAGTGTCAGTATGGCTAGAGAACCCTCTTGCTCTAGTCACCAATCCAAGCCTTTGTAGAGTCCCACAGGCCTGGCAGTGGTGGGGGAGACTTGACACCCAGCTGCCAGGTAGACTAGGCGTGATGCCCTCCAAAGACCTGTTCCTACCACGGAGTGACCGGGGGTCATAGTCCCTAGGGGTGCCGACATGAGCCCCCAGTGCCAAAGTACGTAGGCTGGTCACGAAGACACCCTAGTAGAGATAATGTCCCAAAAGAGTCGCCTATCCCGCGGGTGAGTCCTTGTGCCAGAGCACTCGGATCGTGTTAAGGTAGCATCCCAGAGGAACCATCTACCCAACGGGCCAGTAGCATCTCGAAGGAGCCGTTTACCTGGCAGAAAGGGAGTTAGAAAGCTTCCTGGCAGAGACAGTGTCCCAGAGGAGTCGCTTATTCTGCAGGCTGAGGTAGCATCCCTAAGGAGCCGTCTACCCTGCTGGCTGAGGTAACATTCTGGAGGAGCCGTCTACCCGGCGGAAGGGGAGTTGAAAGCTCCCTAGCAGAGATAGTTTCTTAGAGAAGTCACCTATCCCCGCGGGATGCTGCACACTCCGGAGAGTGGGTCAAAACATGTTCCACATCCATGGCGGTGGCGCATGGTGTGGTGAATGAGTGTGGTGTTCGGGGGCACGTCATGGAGATGGCGTACAGGCGCGACGAAGTGTGTATGGTGCCCAGGGCACAACATTGTGAAAGAGAGCCTCTGGGCACGACTGTATCAGTGGCGTAGTGCATGGGCGGGGCGGAGTAACATCTGGATGATAGGGTATCGAAGTGATGTCCAGGCGACGGGGGTCGAGAAGGTGACGTCCAGGAGACGGGGTCGCAGAGGTGACGTCACGGAGACGGGGTCGCAGAGGTGACGCCTGGGTGACGGGGTCGCGAGGTGACGTTCGGGCAACAGGGGTCGCGAGGTGACTTCCGGGCAATGGGGGTCGTGAGGTGACTTCTGGGCGACGGGGGTCGCGAGGTGACTTCTGGGCGACGGGGGTCGCTGAGTGACGTCCGGGCGATGGGGGTCGTGGAGTGACGTTCGGCCCCTTGAAGAGTAGTGAAGATGCTACTATGGAAGCCAAGGCCAACCCTTGGGGAAGGCCAAGGCCAACCCTTGGGGAAGGCCAAGGCCAACCCTTTGGGGGAAAGCTAAGGCCAACCCCAGAGGAAGGCCGAGACCGACCCCAAGGGGAAGGCCAAGGCTGACTTCCTTCGGTAAGCACCAAGGTGCGTCGACAGGTGACGGGCAAAGTGCGACGGTCAGAGAATGATGAGCAGTCACACAAGGATGAGTTTCTTAGTGACGAAGTCACGTAGAAAAAGTGAGAAGTGCACGTGACTTGAGCGTGCACGTTTTGACCGGTTGGAAGCGTTGAATATTGCCTATTGCTTGTGCGGACGTGTCATGCAAAATGGGACCCCCAGTGGGCCTTTGGGTGCGACCATAATAGGTTGGGAACATAAGTCCCCTACGTGTGGTGTGCACGGAGGGGCAACCCGAGAGGGCGCCGCACGCATACTCGTAAGTTCACACTTAGAAGAATTTTTTATGTTTGTTGGTTCGAGAGTTACTGACGTTGTCTCTGAATGAGGAAGGTGAAGAGTAGGTGGCTCGAGCCACCTCGTGCACCACCTATAGAAACCTGAGTATGGATAGGAGTTGACACAAGGGCATGATGATAGGATGCAGGGGCGCAGGCCTGGGGGTCATGAAATATGTGCCCTGGTGTGGGCGACGGGTGTCAAATTATTGGCATCCGGACGAGGGTGATAGGGATCACAGAAACAGCGCGCGGGCGACGGGGGTCGCAAAGACGGCGCCCGGGCGACGGCGATGGGTTAAGTGGTTCGAGCTACGTCGTTCATCACCTACCAAGTACATTGATGTCGGGGGACATTATCATGAGGGGCACGACAAGGGCTCGATCGGGCGTCGTGATGCTGGGGCACTCCACGATGAGCACCGAGGCACGGACGAAGGGGATCACGGAGGTGGTGCCCGGGCGACGGGGGTTGCGAAGACGGCGCGAGGGCAGTACAGAGTTGGTGCCTGGGCGATGGGCGTCACGTTGGTGGTTTGAGCTACCTCGCGCACCACCAACCAAATGCATTGATGTCGGGGACATCGTCATAAGGGGCGCGATCTGGTGTTGTGATGCTGGGGCAGTCCAAGACCGGCACTGGGGCCCGGGTGACGGGGTTCGCGGATGCGATGCCAGGGCAACAAGGGTTGCAGAGTCGATGCCCGAGCGATGGGCGTCGAGGTGGTCGTTCAAGCTACCTCAAGCACCACCTACCAAGGTTATTTAATGTCAAGGGACATCATCATGAGGGGCGCGACAAGGGCGCGGTTGGGCATCGTGATGCTGGGACAGTCCACAACGGGCGCCGGGGCGCGGGCAATGCCATGCGGTCAATGTTGCAAAAAAAATTAAAGTGTTGGCATTGGTTTGGGGGAGGCCAAGGGTATGGGCCGGGGGCGCGAAGATGGTGGTCAACGGTCTTGATGCGGCCTTGGGTTTGGTGTGGGCGGGCGAGGTGTGAATGGAAAGGGGAGAAGATGAAGAAGAAAGGAAAAAGGAAAGAAAAGGAATAAAAAAAGAAAAAAGAGAGAAAAAAAAAAGAAAAAGGAAAGAAAGGAAAAAGGAAAGAAAAGAAAAAAAAAGAAAATAAGTGGGGAGAGGGTCGGCGGCAGCCCGAGGCAGGGGTTGGCCGTGGGGTTGCAGAGGAAGGGGGCCCAAGCTGGGGGGCTTGGTAAGGAAGGGGAGGGGAGAGATGAAGGGGAAGAAGAGGGCGGGGTGGGGTGGTGGCAGCGCGAGGCCACGGGTAGGCGAGCGGCGGGGGGGAAGGTAAAAGAGGGAGGGGGAAGTGGGCCGAGGCCAAGTTGGAGTGAGGCCCATGGTTGGGGGGAAACGGGTCGGGTTCGGTTACGGGTCACGGATCTGGGCTAGGGTCTAAGAGAGAAAAATGGGCGCGTGGGTCAATCGAGTTCAGGCTCGCTAGTCGGGCTGTCTGCCCAACTCTTTGAATTTGAATTTGACATTGATTTTTTTTTTGCCCCAAGGAAGAAAATGGGAGCATAGGGTGGGGGCGGGGGAATGAAGTCTAATTATTTTATGAGAGCGAAAGAGAGAGATAGAATGATGGATTGTCTAAAAATTTGGGGAAAAGGTGGTGAAGGATGAGGGGGAGATCTAATGTTGTGTAATGTGAGATGGGGAGTGGATGAAGATGAAGGGAGTGATGAAAGCGATAAAGGAGTGTGTGGGGGAGATGAAAAATTTTGTGAAAATTTTTTCTAAGTGTAGAAACGAGGGTGAGAGGGTGAGACCCGGCCACAAGCAGGCAGGGTGAGAGGGAGGAGAGTGAAGGGAGTGAGAAAATTTAGAAAAAAAATTCTAAGTGTTGAGAAGATTTCTCGAGTGTTAGACGAAGCCTAAGGAGAAGGGGCGTGAAAATTTTTTGTAACAAAATCTTTCTTAGTGTTGAGCTAGGACAAGGGTACCGAGGGAGACCGCTGAGGGTGATCATTGACGACCAGTTGCGGAAAAAAATGAAAATTTTTTCTTAGTGTAAAAAAAATGGACGAGGGGTGATGATGCGACCGCAGTAGCGTGGCTCGAGCCACCCCGCGCACCACGTACCAAGTCATTGCAATGTGAGATCGAAGGGGTTAGGAAAGGGTAAAGCCCCCAAGGGAGTGGGTGATGGCATAGAGAATGGTGTTAGTAGGCCTGTGCAAGAGCCCTGCGGCTTGAAAATTTTCTAAGTCTGGAAAATGCAACTTCCTTGATAATAAAAATAGGCAACATGCCTTGGTACATGGGAGTTGAGTACATGGAAGCTTGCAAAATGAAGGAAAAAATTACAAGTGTGGAAAACACACTAGGCAGACTAGGGCTTGGGCGGTTGGTTCAAATGTCCCAGACTTAGAGTTTGAGCTCGCCAGATGCAATTTTGTTAGCGAAGGCGAACTTGAGGCCCCTGCACCACTTGAGACCGTGATCGACTTTTTGATGATAGGGGCAATAGTTGGGATGGGCTAAGTCTTCCGAGGTAGGTTCAGTGTCGGCATTGGGCAGGGTTATGGTATTCTCATTGATTCATGTCTCGAGGAGAGCTCTGACAGTCTTGAAGTCACACGGGTATTCCAGGGCAGGCATCGGCTGCCTTCTCTTGTCAGGGCGTCCATCTCTTCCTTGGGACTGACGCTTACGGTGAAAGATGGTTGCTTGTACTTGATAGGGTAGGGCTAAGTAGCAAGGCTGCCAGAGTAGGGAGCATGGCCTGACAGCTTAGAGGGGGAGTGCGGTAAGGACGACTGCTTGAGATGGCGAAGGATGGCATCAAGGTCATGCTTGGTGACGTACAAAGCATATGAGGGTTTGTGCCCTGTCGGGATGATCCGGGCACCAGAGCCCCCAGACTGGGCAACCTGAGACATTGAGGGGATGACAACGGTAGAGATCGAGGGGTTAGTGGTGGAGAGCAACTTGTTAGGGTATGGTTTGCATATGGGTAGTGTCAGCGGCTGGAAGCCAGTCGTCAGGCAGGGTCAACTGGAGTAAGTCAGGGGGAATGAATTGTCTTTAGGTTTCGGTTGGTTATGTTCGAGTTAGGCTCTATCTCGATTGAGTCGTGAGTCTCTGAAGTGCTTCGAGCAAGGGTAAGGCGTGGAGCCGCAGGCTGAGGTGCCGCGAGTCCTACTGTCAAGGGCCCGAAGGACCAAGGCAGCGGTGGTCGCGACACTGGGACCTGAGTAACGTCGAGGGCCAGCCCAGGTCCTTGAGGCTGGACCGGTGCAGTGGAGCTTTGCGAGGCCAACGCCTGTATGGATTTTTGCATTTTCATAATGGCGGACATCAGAGTGGTCTACGACTCCTGTAGGTTGGCTATGGTAGGAGTGAACTGCTGCATGGCTGGATTGACGAGTACTTGCACCTCAGGTGCAGCGACTAGGGGTTGATCTTGGACAGGTGTAGTACTTGTCTCTTCTTGGTCTTCGATGTGGGTTTCTTCTCGCACAGATGTGGCGAGGCCTTGGCTGGTAGTCTTCGTAGCTCTTCGTTGTACAGGCATGATGATAGAGGGAGCAAGACAGGCAGACTGCGGTACGATGCTCACCTCCCCAGCGGAGTTGCCAAAATGATGCCAGGGAAAGTGGGTTCGTACTACGTGGAGGTGCCACAAGGGACGCAGTCCGTGTCAGCTGCCAGATGTATATAATGAAAGACAGTAAGGACGAAGTAAGGGCAGAGAGCAAGGCTTCCTAGACAGGCCATGAGGAGTGGCAGTGCTGCGGAGACAAGGCTGAGGCGAATAGGCCGGCAGTCGATGATCCAAGTTATGGTCCAAGTTCAGGTCTAATGCCACGATCGATGTTATGTCCAAAGTCACGAGAGAAATGTATTTCTCTCTCTAGAATCCAAGAGCTCTCAAGTTCTAGAGTGAGAAAGTTATTTTTGTCAAATGAGAGAATTCTATCGAAATGAGTCCAAAAGTTCACTATTTATAGTAAATAGTATGCTTATGTCATAAAATGCCACATGTTGTCCCCTGGGAATGAGACGTCACCAGGGAGTCCCAAAATACTGGTTCTCTGTTGGAGTGTCGGTTCCCAAATTCGCACTGCCTTACCCCACATAGCATCACTCTACCTGTCTGAGAAGCAGACCACACCGCAGTAGCATGATCAGAGTAAGCCCGTTGCCCTAGCCACTGGTCCAAGTCCTTATTAAACCCCACAAGTGTGTCAAGAGACGCGCAGAGGACCTGACAGCAATGCGGGTTGCCCTTGTGACCAACTGCTAGGCGGACTAGGCGCGATGCCCTCCAAAGACCTGCTCCCGTCTCGGAGTGACCAGGGGGTCATTGTCCTGGGGGCGTCGACGATCACTGGTAACGTGAGTGGACGTGGTCATGCCTATTCTCATGCAAGTCACCCCAGGTGGCGATGGCTTTGTGGTAACGAGCCCATCCTGCTGCGAGGGGGCCTTGTGCAGGAGCACTACTAACGGAGCCCCCTCGGAATGAAGACGGGGATAGCTTTGTGGTAACGAGCCTATCCCATGGTGGCGATGGCTTTGTGGTAACAAGCCCATCTCGTTGCGAGGGGTCCTCGTGCCGGAGCACTATGAACCGAGCCCCCCGGAATGAAGACTGTGATAGCTTTGTGGTAACGAGCCTATCCCGTGTTGGCAATGGCTTTGTGGTAACGAGTCCATCTAGCTGCGAGGGGTCCTCGTACCGGAGCACTACGAACAGAGCCCTTCGGAATGAAGATGGCGATAGCTTTGTGGTAACGAGCCTATCCCATGGAGGCGATGGCTTTGTGGTAATGAGCCCATCCCGCTGCGAGGGGTCCTCATGCTGGAGCACTACGAACGGAACCCCTCAGAATGAAGACGGCAATAGCTTTGTGGTAACGAGCCTATCCTGTGGCGGCGATGGCTTTGTGGTAACGAGCCCATCCCGTTGCGAGGGGTCCTCGTGCCGGAGTACTACGAACGGAGCCCCCCGAAATGAAGACGGCGATAGCTTTGTGGTAACGAGCCTATCCCGTGGTGGCGATGATTTTGTGGTAACGAACCCATCCCGCTGCGAAGGGTCCTCGTGCCGGAGCACTACGAACGGAGCCCCCCGAAATGAAGATAGCGATAGCTTGATGGTAACGAGCCTATCCCACTAGCGGCGATGGCTTTGTGGTAACGAGCCCATCCCAATGCGAGGGGTCCTTGTGCCGGAGCACTACAAACAGAGCCCCCCGGAAGCATGTAACATGATTGTGGCACATGGGCGCAGTGCCTACAGCACAAGACACTGATTGTGGCGCATGGGCGCGATGCCAACGGCATGAGACAATACCTAGTGCCGTGGGCACATGTTATGGAAGTGGCACACGGGCGCTGCGACGAACGTCGCGGAGCAATACTCGGTGCCGGGGGCACATATCATGAGAATGGCGCACGGGCACAGCGACGAACGTCGCGGAGCAATACTCGGTGCTGAGGCATGTATCATGATAATGGCGCACTGCCTGGGCGATGAACATCGCAGAGCAATACTCGGTGCCGGGGGGCACATGTCATGAAAATGGCGCACGGGGCCCGCGTCAGGTGTCCCAGAGACGGGACGTGAGTTGAGTGTGCCTATTATACCAAAATAATGAATGCAATATGTAGTAATGACACAGTTGAGAATGATGATGCGCGGTTCGTCGGCGACGGGTCATTCGGCAGTAGCACGTGACTTTGAGCGACAAAAGTCACAAGAGCGACGCACGGTCGCGGACGTCGGATGACGGACGTCATGAGGTTGGTGTGTGCGCGTTGGTGCGCTTCACGGAAGCACTAGCCGGGGATTTTGGGAGAAGGCCAAGGCCAACCCCATGGGGAGGCCGAGGCCAAGGCCAAGGCCACTCCTTCGGGAAGGGGCCAAGGCCACCATCCTCCTTTTGGTAAACTTCGGGCGCACCGACCGTTGGTGTTTTGATGGCAATGACGAATCCGAAAGTTGCATTACAACGAGCATGTTGCCGTGAGTCGTACCCATGTGACGAACAAAGTGCCAAAGTCACGTATGAAGCGTACGAAGCGAACAAAGTGCAAAAAAGACCTTGCGCACAAAGTGAACAACCGGGGGGAGGCCAAGGCCAACCCCCTATGGAGGCCGAGGCTGACCCCATGACCTTAGGGGAGACCGAGGCCGACCCCATGGGGCTAGCCAAGGCCTTTGCCCCTGACCCCGTCGCTCCGGTTGCCCCATCGGCCGATATTTTTGGTGAAAAGGTGTTCAACTGGTCTCGGCGTGACGATCGTGATCTCGCGAGTCACGCTAACGTGAAATAATTGGCGCTTAAGTCACGCACAAGGCGAGCAAAGCTAAAACGCACGTGACTTGAGTTTGTGCACACTAACCGGTTCGTGCGCTGAAAATTTGACCGTTGACTACGTTGACGTGTCTACGCAAAGCGGGACCCCTAGCGGGCCATTGGGCCCGACCAGAATAGGTTGGGAACACTCTGTAAGTAACATTATATCCTAAAACAACCTTGTGTGATTATATTGTATGTGATGAAATATTACGGTGCATAAATATTTAATTATTTAAAGTTTTGAGATTAAACTGCAATTACGTTAAAATATTAAAGTTACCTACTACTATTGAGGGAAAAGGCTTAATCTAGACCGTTCACAAATCACTAATAGACGGTCAGATCGCGTAAGCAAATAAACTAAGTTACCAGAGCTGGCAGTGGATCGTCATGTTACTAAGTACTTTTATTTGGGTTAATCTTAAAAATGGTAAATGCAAAATACTTATACAAATAAAAAGCGGGAGAGATAAAAAAAGATGCAGGGTCGTTTGTCTGCTTGGCTAGTCAAGCGTGGGCTAATTCATAGATCTTTGAGTTTTGATTACCAAGAAATAAAACCCGAGGATTGGCATTCCATTGCAACATATATAGGGTCGATCCACATCTACTAGTGAAAAAATAACTATTCGTAACGGTTGATCTGGCCGTTCATTCGAGGTTGTGGATGGCCGTTCATTCGAGGTTGTGGACGGCTCAAACTAGATATTTTGTACACTAACCGCTACACTTAGTAACTATTAGGGACCCACTCAAGTCGAAGATATCTTAAATAGCGAATTAATCCAGAAACATAAGAGTAGCAAGACTAATTGTTACTAAGAGTAGCGGTTAGGCGAGAGGGACCACAAGAAAACATTTTTGCCGGGAATTTATCAGAGAGCACGCAATGGAACTAGAAGCAGGTATTCGTGTTTCGCAATGGCACCCTCCCTTCTCAGCAGTATAGATTTGCAATTGAACCCTCTTCTCTTGACGGTTTTAAAAAGTATAAGACTTTAACCTGCCAAATCCATATATAGATGGTGAAGTGTGTAACCTGCCAAATCCATATATAGATGGTGAAGTGTGTGTGCGCACGCGCGCAAGCAAGGCAAATCATTTAGGTACAAAACCGTTCTATTCCCTTTCACATTCCCCTTTTTTTGAATATGAAAAGATATATACAGATGTTATCTGTTTCCAGCTTTACAAAAATCTCACCGTTACACACTTGACTTCCAAAAGGAAGATGATTTGAGAGCAGCTTGCCGCCTGGTGTGAAGAACTCCTAACCGAGCCCAGGAATCTAAATACATAGAGTTCTCATTTAAGCAGACAACACGTTCAGCATGCTGCAGTTTGTAACAAGCTCATACGTGATATCCATGCAAAAAAGCAAATGACTGCAGGTCTGCAACAATCGCTGCACAACTCGAGGATCAACCACACTTGGACTTAACTGAAACATATCGCATCAGAGAAACAATGAGAATATCCATGTCAAGCATGAGAAGTGGCAAAAGCAAGTATAGATGAAAGGGAATTACACCATGGAACCACTATCAACTCTAAAAGGGCTAACCTTAATTCTCCTTCCAAGCTTTTAGCCTTTCACGTCCCAAAGATATTTATCATAGTAGTAGTAGTAAACTTGGAAGCTTCTTAAAATCAAACTCATGTCAAATATGTGTCAAGATGTCACTCTTAACAACAATGGAAATTCTTTGCCTGGCTCTTTCAAGTTCATCAGAACTTTAGATCCGCCTCCAATTTCTCCAAGGATTGTGAGGGGATGCCGAGCCTGAGGACAATGATAGCGGCCTCTTTACAAATGGATGGTCTAAGAGTTGAGCAGCAGTGGGGCGAGCATCTGGGTCAACATGTAGGCATTGAAGGATGAAATCCCGTGCTTCTTCAGAGAGAGAATCAGGAACAGGTGGTGGAATAGCCCTTCCAATTCTAAACAATGCCTGCATCTGTTATGTCGCAGAGAGTACTGTCAACTCCAGGGAATAACCATGCAGTAGTAAAGTTGCATTATAGCTCTGACTGCGTCAATGTTACATTGCATATACACATATCTATGTGCATATACATGCTTGAAACACAAACACACTAAATACACACAAAATAATTCCTCTATCAAGGATTCAGCATCACCAAACATACAGGAAGGCTTTGTCATCCCAAGTAAGATTACAATCTCTCTCTTTCCTGTTACATTAGCTTGTGACAGATTTGGGTTCCCTGAAGGGAATGACTTAAAATTTTCCTTTTAGAATTATAAGAATCAAATGCAGTGTAAGGTCAAGCATAATATCTCAACCTTAAAACTTGAAAAGCAACAGAGCAGTTAGTTGTTTGTCTTGAATTTCCAACTGCAACAAGCCAAGTTCCATTGGCGTCTAAAGTTGAGGGTGTGAGTATGTATCTCTCCCGCGGAGCCAAATTCAAGGATAGCTGTTCGCTTTGAGATTCCTATTTCTTCATGAGCTTGGAGTTGTAGCCCTTTAGAGCCTCATCACATTAAGAAAAAGAGTACTCTTTTTCTTTATTTAGGTAAAACTTGCAACACCAAGGAGTGCAACCCCAGTAACAATGAAGTGTACAAGTGCCACGAATCAAGACAAAAAAAAAACCTCACATTAGAAAAGAAAGATACAAAGCCAGACAAGACAGGCGTGAAAAAGGGCGTCCAGCAAAACAGTTCAGTGAAAATACCTGTGCTTGGACAGGTTATATTGTAGCTCGGCAGCTGCTCCATGAACAACCACCAAACCCCACCTCATTACACTGACTCAACGAAAAGCACACAAGTTCAAGCAAGCACCTTTCCAGTGGAGAAGTGTTTCAAATTACAAATATTGCCATCTGAGGCTCTGAAAAATGGAGCTCAAACAAACATTCCTACTGCAACCTAGCACCCACAATCCGAATGGGAAGCACACTACAGTAACACAAGCGCCAGCAAACTCGGCAGCAAACTGACAACCACCTATCCCAGGAGATAGGTCTAGGTCCACAAGTATTTCAGCCTCCACGACCACCCATGCCATTTTCTTCACCTGTCATCGCATTTTGAAAACCTCAATCCTTTGACATCGAGCCAGAGAAACAAAGCCGAGCGCATCACCTTGAGGATATAGTTGAGAGAAGCCCCCCTTTGACATCGAGCCAGAGGAACAAAGCCAAGCGCATCACCTCAAGGATATAGTGGAGAGAAGCCCCCCCAGAGAGCAACCCTAAAAACAAAAGAACCGCAGGTAACCGCCAGGTCTAGGGAATGTAGCCACTTTGAACCAGAGGCAACGCCGAAAGTGGGGGTGTGAGGTTTAAACTGATGGAGGGAGGGAGGGGGAGAGGCAGGGAGGGAGGGAGGGAGGGAGGGAAAGAGAAAGTAATGGTCGGCGACGAGAGAGAAACCAAAAAGCAGGTCCGGCCCTATAGGTTTTCACAGAATATAAAGTTCTTTCATTATAAGAAAAATGAATATCACCACCTCTAGAAGGTTAACATATTATATTACATTCTTTAATAAGTTGGAAGCAGTTTTACGTGGTTCGTGGTTCGCTTCGGTACAGGGTAAAGCTTGATGTGTAGGTATGAGATAGGTGGGGGGCAGGCTTAGTTGGTTCGCTACAAGAGGCAGCAGTTCGTTGAGGGTCTAATTTTTTAGTTACTTTTAACAGAACAAACACATCGTTGAATTGTAGAGAGAGATGTACACATCACTTTGCTTGCCAAGAGAGGTGAGGGCCAGAAGTGTACAATTTTAGACAGTGTTGGCTGACTTCTTCATAAAAAATCAGGGATAACACAATTGTAGGCAATTATGGTATACGTAATTATTGGTTCACTAGAGTCAGAGCAGTGCGTTGTTTCAGTTGGGGATACCAATACGTGACACCAGTGGGGAAGGGATATTAGGAACTCTGCTTAGACGACACCTTAAAGAAGTATTATGGAAGTGGGAACAAGTTTCTGAAAAGAGATGAAAAGGGAACACAACTTCTGTAGATACAGAAAAGGAACATAACTGTTTAGTTACCATATGGTTAAACAGCTTAGGCTGTTAAAGAATGGGCCAAACAGTGATATCATGCTTTAACACTGCCCCCTACGTGCAAGCCCCCAATTACACGTGGAGAGGCGATCGAGGTGCACCACCACCAAGTGCACAAGCAAACCGAACGCATATAAAACACAAAGGGGGACCAAATGCAAGTGGGATAAATACAACCCAAGGGCTTGCCAAGTAAGAGCTCTTATACCATTTTTAAGTTACTATATATGCTCAAATACTTAGCTGCTAGAAAATGGACCCAACGATGTCATGCTTTAGCAACTACAAAATCACGAGCAACATTTCCCTCATATGTACAACAGAAGGAACCAAGACAAGCAGAAACCTCTTGAAATTCACTTCTTTCATCATTATCCAAATAATATCAAGGTTTCATGCCTTGGCTGCTTGATGATTTAAGTTACCTAATTTCATCAGGATATGAACTTTGCTGGTTGAGCAACACATTTTACCTCTACCGAATGTAAGAAATGAACTTCTTTATAAGAAGCATTTTAGAAGAGAGGAAAATCTGTAGTAGAAGGCTATATTAGACGGACCCTTCACTTTGGGTTGAAGGGGCAGTGGCAACACGACCGGACAAAGGCACCGTTATGAGATCTTTGTCAGACTCGTCGTTTGCCAGGCGGATACGCCACATTGACAGTTGCATTGGAAGAAGATGGTGGAAGAAGATCAAATAAGTAAGAAGGGCTTAAGATCTGGTCCGTGAAAGGAGAAGAAAAAGAAGAAGGGGAGGGGGAGGGAGGGGAGAGAGGCAGTACCTTTTAATCACATATTCCAGGCTGTTGACCAATCTTTTATTGATGAGATGTTCGATTTTCTCTTTTTTCCATCTTCCTTTTGGGAAAAACGTTGTTTTCAACCTCAAGTTTCATACAAATATTGGATACCGCCAAAATTAAGTTAATTAACTCCGGAGTGACCCATATAAAATTTGCAACATTCTGCGTATACCCTTAATATTTAAACGAAATCCTTTTAAGTTCAAACGTCTCCCCGTGTCCGTGTCCGACTAAGGATCCGTGTCCCCGCATCTGAAATTTAAAAAATCGGCGAGTTCAACAATTGGACAATTGGACATGTATCCAATCCGGACGCCGACACTGCGTCCATGTAACATACGTAGAAGGTAAAGTTTCAATTCAGCTACCAAAACTAACTAGCTAGAAATTCTGAGAATCTGTGAGAAAACACAGGCAATCTAGTTAACTGCAATAAACAAAGTAAAACACTTTCATAAGAATGCTCAGTGAAGTATAATCATGGAAACAGTACAACCCCAAGCATATGGCAAAAAATTCTCTTAAAAACATGATACATACACATTCCAAAGGAGAGTAAGGAAGCTGACGTGTCAACATCTCTAGGACAGTGCATCCAAGGCTCCATATATCTGCTGCAAGCCCATAACCCTGATTTTTCATATTCACAACCTGCACGTAGAACATGATGTACTTCCAGTAAATATCATAAGGACAAGAAACAAGCCCCTTGAATAAATTAGCAAAACTAGCAAAGATCTTCCATGTTTAGATTTATAGTAGCCGTAGTAATGTGTTCAGATGGATCCGAAAGGTAGATGGGTTATGTTTAGTATACTAACCGATACTAAAACTCCAGAGTTTGACAAATTGGATGGAATGGAGGAAGAAAAATGGAAAGGTTGGTACTTGGTTGCATAATTCGCTAGAACCTACTATTGGTATGAACTTCTTTTTGAACTTACAACAACAATGAAAACTCGCCAAGTGTTCCCATATATTTAGTTAAGAGTATTTGGAGATGAAAACTTAGGTTTGCTACAGAAGGAAGCAAGTCTGCTCACAAGTTACTAATAATAATAAGACCTCCTCATAGTCTACTAGCTCTCATGGTACCCCAGGAACTTCTAATGACACATATACAGAGACACCGGGCACCTATCCAGCTACTCTGTAGCCCAGGGAGCAACCCGTTCCCGGAATCTGTTCTTGATGAACTGAATTTGCAAGGAAGGACCTGGGCTATGGGAACCTGAGAAGCTGTAAAACTAGCTGTGTGAAGCAGCAGTTGGTTCATTTTCTTATGCCCTTTGAGCAATTTGCACTCTTTGGGGGGCTCCCTTTTGTCTTGCTTATGCTTAGTCTAGGGGCTCCCCTTATTATGCCCCATGTGATTAAATTTCGGAGTTGTGATAGAATTTTTTCCATTTGCTGTCAAATATGTGGTCTATGTACATTTTCTCTAGGCGCTTCCCATGCAATTCCCGTCATGACACTTCTATTAGAGGCTACCCAATTCATACATATGACTTACATAAATTTTGTCTAGGGGTGATTTTCTTTCGTGATAATTATACTAGGGTCTACCTTACTCGCCTTGTATTGTCTACAAACATTTTTCTAGGGGCTCCCCTAATTCCCTCTCACAATAGTTATGATCTTTATACTCCGATTTTGTCATGCATATGACCTTGCGTCTTTTTAGGAATTGGTCGCCTCTCATAGTGAGTTGGTACAAGGCTTCTTCCCAGTCTCAGACGTGTTTTAGGGTCCTTTTGCTTTGCCATTATTTGATAGTCAAAACGCTCTCTCTCTCTCTCTCCCTGTTCTGCCTTCTCTCTCTCGCCAACACCGCAACACCAAGCATCACAACAACCACCTCCCGATGCCATTGCTGTCGCCACATCACGTCTCAAAGCCACAACCATCACTGATTGGCCCTCCCACCATCATATAACCCTCCCCCCCCCCCCTTCTCTCCCTCCTCTCCTCTCTCCCCGTTTCACCACAACCTCACCACCACCACCCACGGCCATTGTTGCCATCACCTGAAAACTACTGCAACACTTAAAGCCCCACTGGCAACCACCCACTGCCACCATACTGACTTTAAATCAGAATTCTCGTTCTCGGGGGGATCTTGCTTGAATCAATCAACATTAAAGACTCCCAGTGATGAGGTAAGATGAGATCAAGATCGAAGGATTTTCTCGGCAAAACTCAGTTACCGTAACTAAATTTGACGAAAGGGGAGAGAGTCGCTCTGAGCACCGCCACCAATCACAACGCCCACCAACTTGGCGAACATGACGTGAGTGGCAGATCTAACGATGGCAACCCACCATCTTCATCAAGCTGCTAGAACATATCCTCCCTCTATTTCTCTCTTTCACACACAACCCACTTAATAAATACTCTCCCCCTCCTATTAGATCTGCTCAAATCTGACTTAGACAGCAACAATTGTGGATGTTGAATAAGATTGTGATAGAAATTGTCATTCAAATGCGATCGGTTGCTCATGTTGTTAATGGGCTTTAAATACTGGTTTCATCCTTCTTTCTTCAGTTTTGGTGGATGAAGATCCAGCATTTTGGACGGAAAAACATAAGTGGACATAATGATTTCCTGTTGCATCTCTGGTAAAATAGATAGTGCACCGCACAATGTAGCGCAAAGGTACTTTGTTAATTTTAAATAAAAACACCAGAATTTGGCACACTGTCTTTTTGGATTGAAATAAAGGACCTTGGACCGTGGGACGGTCCAAGATCGGTTAGAATAGAGAAGCCTTTCCCAAACTTGGGTGGGGATGGGCTCCCTATGTCTATAGTCCTAGATGTGATCCGACCAGCCACGCAACTACATGCACGCCAGAGATTTTTTTTTTTTAAGCATTTCACGTCTAACCGCTTCCCTTTGGGGCAGTCAATCTCTCTTCCAGTTCTACCTGTGACCTTCATATTTTCTCTTCTTTTTTTGTAACGGGTTCTAAACTGACCTCTCTCTCCCTCAATTTCTAGAAGGAGTGATGGTTGACCTACGATGGATTGACGCCAACGTTGGGTGGGTGATGGTTCACTTGTGATGAGTTAACTCAAGTGTAGTTGTGATTTTTAGCTGACTACAAGGATGAGTACAAACATATATGAATCCATACGCGGCGCGAACAACGGCGATAGTGGTTAGATGTGGTTGTGGCCTAAGTGATGACGGTGGCACTGTCAACGGCCTCGGTGATGATGGTGGCGTCGCCGATGTTTACATGTACGTGATTTCTCTTCTACTCCCCCCTTCCCCTCTGTGCTTTTACGGTGATTACAATGTAGAACAGCAGTGGCAGTGATTGGACGTGGTTGTGGCCTCGGCAATGGTGGCACCGTCAGTGATGATCGTAGCACTCAAATCTATGACTTCTCTCTTGATTCCATTCAAATCTATGGTTTGTTGTTGGTAATGTGGTGGTTGGGCATGGTAAGGTGGGGTTGATGATTGGAGCTGCACCAGCTTTAATGGAGTTGCACCGGCGACAGTAACGTTGCCTTTCTACTAACCGCTTCACTGCTCCTCTCTTAAGCGGTTCAAAACACGGTTAATTCTATTTTTTTAAGTGCGAAGGCTATTTTGGTAAAAAAAAATGACTAACCGCCTAAAAGAGGAGCACTTAGACGAGATATAAGAAGAAAATTGAAACCTGGAAAGTCCACTTTACTACGTGGTTGGCCAGATCACAACTGGGAAATTAAGGTTGTTCCCAAATGTGGATCAGCCCCCTATACTTCATAAGTGTAATCCGGCCCTCCAAATAGCAAAGTGGACGGTCCAGGGGACTGATCCACGTAACATACATGTACATACATGCATGCACTTAACACCCCAATATACTATATATTCCACCAAGGTTCCACCGCCTCCATCACCATTTCCACCCAATAATCAGAGCCCAACATCATTCATTGCAAGAGAAATAAAATAACTATTTTCGAAAGATGGAGCATGATTATTTGAGAACTAAGATAAAAGCAGATTTAATTTTTCAAGAGAAAAAATTGAGGCAAATTTTAACATTCATTCAGAAAGATGAAGGGAGGGTGAGGTTGAGTATAGGCAGTGGTGGCGGTGTCTGAATCAATGGGCCATGGGTGAGAATAGTAGTGTTGGATTGGTTCGGCGGGGCGGTGGGAGGGCCGTCCAGATCTATCACTAACGAGATAGCTGTACGACCGCACAGATCTGTCACCAGTCTTGCTGGATAAGGACTCAATTGCAGCGACAACACCACGCTATTCTTAGGACTGCTACTGCCAATGAACCCAGTTCATACCCCATACTGCCAGTTTCACAAAGAAGTGAGACACAAGATACAAAGGGGGAGAACGACAAGAATTTGCTGAGATAAGTAAATAGGGCAATTTTGGAATATTTACTAAACCGTCTCTTTTAAGCGATTAGGCAAACAATGAAAAAGGAAAAAAAAAATAATAGTTGTCCAATTAGTAACGTGGACGGCTATATCATGGCTAAATAATAAGGGTTTTCCCTAGCAGCAAGCGCTAGATGTAGACTAGCTCATTATACATACACACACATATATGTATATACATATGTATGTATATATGTACGTATACACACACACAGATATGTGTGTGTGTGTGTGTGTGTGTGTATATATATATACATATGTGTGTATATATATGTATACACACACATATAAGTATGTATGCATGTATGCATATATATTTTCTTTTGTGTGTATACATATATATACATACACTTTAGAAACACACAAACAGACATATACACGCACACACATATATGTATGTATACACATATATCTGTGTGTATCTATATATGTATGTTTACACACACACACACATATATATGCATACACACATACATATATGTGTGTGAATACACATATACACACATTAAACACACACATATATGTATACGTATGTACATACATGTGTGTGTGTGTGAATAAATGTGTATGTATACATGCGTGTACAAATATATACACATCACACACACACAAAACAGGCATAAATGTGTCAACATATGTGTGTGTCTACACGCACACGTATATACGTTCACACACACGTGTGTGTGTGTATAGATATATTTATATTATATAGGTATGTATCTTTTTATGTGTATGTATATATGTATGTATGTATGTACACACACATACACACGCACGTGTATATATGTATGTGTATATACATATGCGTATATATATGTATGGGCAATAAGCAATGAAAAGATGTATGTACATATATAAATGTGTGGGTATACATACATATATCCATACCACACATACGTATACATATACATGGGGTTGTGTGTACATACACCTATATATACACACATACTTATACACATACGTATACGTGTGTGTGTGTATAGATATATACACACACACACATACATATAAACACATACACATGCATACGGATACATATATGTATATGTGTGTGTTTATACATATATACACACACATATACATATACATATATGTATGTTTGTATACATACATATATACACATACATAAACATTCACACACACACACACACATATATGCATGTATACATGTGTGTGTGTGTGTGTGTATAAATATATATTGAGCTGGCCCACTACAACCGCTGGCAGCTTTTAAGTTGCCAGAACATCTTACACTGTCAATCTCAGCACCCTGAACGACCAAGATCGCTTAAGTTTCATATAAGTTTAGTTGTCCGCCTGATTATCTAACGGACTGATCAATTGACATCTCTGCTCCTCACAGTTAGCCATCAAACAGCAGATACATAGAAAACTATTAATGGCTGTAGTAACAGAACAACGATCTCAAGCCAGGCAGCTACACCACGTACCTTTAGAAACCCACCCCTGGCACCCATGACTACCACCTACACCATCGCCACCCATTAATGGTTTGCCGCCACTACCATTTATTGCTCTCAACTACCACAAATCCACCAACAGCGGCGGAGGTTTACTGGCCATGGCCACGGCAACCTTCTAGAATGTTGAATTCTTTTTTTTTTTATCAGGATAGTTTGACTAAATTGCAATTATTCAGGTCTGATTTTTTTCATGGATAAGATTTGCATTTAAATTGGGTATCGTAATTGTCGGTATCATTAGCTTAAAGAGGAGAGGAAAAGAGTTGGATTTGGGTGTGGTGGGTTTGGGTGCAAATTAACAGATTTAGTGTGATGGTGGTAGTTGGTGCAGTGGTGTTGGCATTGGGTTTGAAATTGAACAAATCCGGTAAACATTGATACGATGATGGGTCTTGAATTGGCGGGGTAGAAAATTCCAAAGCCTTGTCTGTCGTATAATTAGGCGGAGGGACTAAATTTTATCTTGAAAAAAAGATCTCTTTTGTTTGTGGACTGCAAATGCATGGCCAGATTAGCACTGGCAAGTTAGCTAAACTTGTAGATTAGTTTTTTTTTTATAAAGCAAACTTCATCATCCGCCCCATTGTGGAGCAGATGTCCGCCCATTATGGAGCTGACGATAATTTAGCGTCCGTGCGGACGTCTGCCCCATAATGGAGCTACGAGGGATAAATCTTAAAAGAAAAAAAGTGATCTAGTCAGTCCATCCGCGATGAGTAGACAGCCAGATCACCGTTGGCAACTTAACTAAGTCGCATGTGTGTGTGTGTGTGTGTACACACACGTGTATGTAAAAATACATCTATGTATATATATGGGGCTTATCCACATCCAGCATTGGGAAGGCCTTTATTCTACCAATTCGGATCTAGCTGCCCACTTCACCTTGTAAGACGGACAAGATTAGACATCTATTTTTTGTCTTGTTAGATGAAACGAACATGCTTCACTTCCCACTTAGAAAGATGACAATAAACTTAGAAGATGTCGGGTTCATCTTAGAATTGCATGTGACTGAATGACTAGTTTGGTTTGCTAACCTTGAAAGTCGGACTTAAGAGATATGCCAGGGACAACCTTTGTCTAATTCTGGAGACACGGTAGTGTAAAATTGACATGGCTTTTGTCAACATTCGGACAATTGCCAACTGATTTAACGTTTGGGGATGTGTGGTTGCACACAAAGGCTTATTTACTCTGTGATGGGGACGGTTCTAATTCCATCAATAACTAAAAGCGTTGTCCATGTGAAGTATTTGACTCTCTTGGGGGTATGAATGAGGTTGGCAACTATGCTACAAGATTAGTTTGAGAAAATCACTCGAAGAATTACCACTTGGACCACTAATCCTAGGTAGAATTCAATTAGCTACCTCTGTCTATCCGAGTATGCGTGTGCATTGGTGCTCCATCTTTATCTTATCTCAAAAAGTCATCAGGACTATACAGAAAAAAAAAGAGTCGAGCTTTAATTTGGCATGGGCAGGATGTGAGATGCACAAACAGCCCGGTAGCATGGAAAGATCTGTCTACCTATTCAAGGAGGAGGTTTGGGGCTTAAAAGCATAGAGGTATAGAACCAAGCTGCAATCTAAATATCTATGGGATCTGGCAAACAAAAAGGACTCGTCATGGGTCAAATGGTATCATACCTACGTCATAAAAGGTGACTTATGGTCATTTAAACCCCATGCTTGCCTGTCTAGGTCTTGGATGAAGTTTTTGATTAAGCTAAAGAGCAAAGTCCAAGTGTTCGTTCAATTTAGAGCTGGAAATCGAAGGGATACTTCGTTATGGTTGGATAACTAGCTCCCTTATGGGTCTATTCTTGATAATATGGAGCTAGAATTTTGTGTGATGCAGTACAATCCTGTCACCTACAGGATGGCACCTTTCTTATCTCAGATCTCAGGCTTTCTTATCTCAGATCTCAGGCTCTTAGATCGCTTCATACTATACTTTGGCTGTGATTACGTGACTAGTATGTCATAAAAGATTAAAAGGATGTGGACCAGGGATAGACTGCTTCAATGGAACCCTGTAAATGATGATAGCTGCTGTATTTGCTCGTGCAGTATGAGACTGTGGATCATCTATTTGTGGATTTCTTTTTAATACTGAAGTTGGGCAAAAGGTGTCTGATAAAATCGCAGGTTCAATGGCAGGTGCATATTTGTTCCGAGCTTACTGAGTTTGCTACTTCACATTTCAGAGGTAAAAGCTTCAGGTCAAGAACATGCAAGCTAGCCATAGCTGCGAGCGACACTGTATTGTATTCGGATGGAATATTAAGCAACGGATGAGGTTCGGAGAATCCAATTCTCGGCTGGTCCAATCTTAGCAGAAATACTGTAAATGTTCATCTTTGTCACCAATGGGACATTCCAGTTCATATTCTACAGTTATTTTCCTTGTTTTCTAAAGCCATATATATAGTGTTTAAAGTGCAGTGGAGACCTTGTGAATATGTAAAGATATTGTACAGATTTTGTACTGATTAGGTTGTAAATGTTGAACTTTCATTGCAATACCGAGGACATTTACCAAAAAAAAACTACAATTAAGACCACTATATAAATATAATTCACTCTAGTCTAGAAAAGTTAGTTTAAGCCCTTTTTACTAATTTTCAGCGAAATTTCCTTCTATAAGATATTCATAAAGGTCTTTAAGTCAATTTATTGTAGTTTCGAAACATTTATATCCAAATCTTAAGTGTCCAATGCATAACCTTGACCTTATCTAGATTTAATAAATTAAATCAACCTTCTAGTCATACACCTTACTAAAAGACTTGGTCAAGTTTCACGATGATTAATGAATTAAACTTACAAGAATATCACATATTCTAGAAAAAAAGAATGTAGAACTCCGTGATCAAAAGAGAAGGTAGAACTTCATGACAACAGATGATGTTCTCAACATCCCCAACATAGATTACTCGATAGTCGAGGCACTGATCATTATCAAATAATTGCACACTGGATTATCGAAGCAATGTAGGGTGAATTCGAGCTCATTACTCTCTTAGAATGAAAGATTTTCATACTTATTTGTTATGAAGCACGGGTGAACCTATCAGAGTCAAGCACCGGCATCGGGTGTGCGTCAGGTGTGGGTCGAGTGCGGTGTGGGTGCAAATCGGGTGCGTATCTGCTCTTTTCCAGTTATTTATTGAATTTCTTAAATACCGGGTGCGGATAGGATGTTGGTGGGATGGAAACATAATTTTCAAAAGAACTCTTGGGGGTCAAAACATAAAACAGAAGTGTTTTGGGGTCAAATATAAATAAAATAACTTATAATTGAGATATTCTAATGGCAGCTCTGAGATCTGAGAGGGATCACCACGAGAGAGAGAGAGAGAGAGAGAGCGCACGGCAGCGGAGATGTAGCCATGAGCGTGACCACCCCCGCGACCACCGGCGGCCACCATCGCGTATTAGTGTTTTTTGGTGGAGAGGAGATTTGTGATAAGAAGGAGGAGCAAGAAAAAAAAGAAGGGGGAAGAAGGAGGAGGAGGAGGAGGATAAAGGAGAAGTCACTGGCGAGACTTGCGATTGCAGCGGCGATAGAACCTAAGCATGGGCAGAACTTGCCTCTCACCTGGGCTGCGATGTTATCGATCAGTGTCTTTGGACAGCTGCATTCAATTTGCTATACAATATAAGTATCCATTTCTTGACTTATTACTGAAATTAACCCCAACACTTTAAAGAAATAACAGTGTTCACACACACTTCATTGTATTCAGCTATGCAATTTCTATATTTATGAAACAGCCCATTAAACTTAACAAACTCTCACTACTTCGAAATATGAATTTTTTTCACATATAAAAATCTTTTATATATATGTATAGCGAGCTGATCCGTTGACAACGTGGCAACTTAAGTTGCCAGCTCTTTGGCTAACTTTTATTTTGAACCCCTCAATTTCTAAGTTGTTCACTTAAAACACCTTATATTTCTCAAAAACCTAAAATTGGCTCCTCTCCAGTTTAGAATATGTCATTCCTGACCAAAGGAGAGTTTCGCCATACAAAACTGGTATCAGATCCTAATCAAAACTAATGCAAATTCCTTATTTATTAAATCATATGACATGAATTATATACTTAGACCATGGAGTAGAAAAACTGAAATAACCGGACTATTAAATCAAATAATGGATGTATCTCATAAAACTTTTAATATCTATATAGAAATCTAAACAAGATAAATCTCATATATTAATGAATTACACAATCAGATAAAGAGTTACGAAGTGAAAATTACGTCCTAAACTGAAAGAACTTCTTATTAAACTTTGGAAGTTATGACACTACCAAGAATTGCTATAGCAACGAAACTTCATAGGTATTTGAAGAAGTTATAGCATACAGTGCAGCGAAGGTGAGAGAAAACCCTCATCGACTGGCTTAAAAGACACCAAAGATCCCGTAAAGGAAATGGGTCTAGAAGAGATAGAAAAAATAATAATTGACTACCTACACAAAATAAAAAAGAAAAATAATTGAAAAAACCAATGATGGATGAAATAGATCCAACTGTTATACAAGAACAGCAATATAAAGAAGAAGAAGAAGAAGAAAAAGAATCATATCAGAAGTAAATAAAATGTTTACCGATATGAATTTATGTAGCAGACTATGTAGGAGCGTGGAATACATAATTAAATTTAGAAAGAAATTTAAAATTTAATAACGCCCCAATAAGGAAGATTTTAAAACAAGAATTTGTCTCCAAAAAGAAATGAGTCCGTAAATCAATACGGCATATATCTTTCAAATACTGAAGAAAAAATCGATAATTGGGCACAAGCCTTAAGAATTACTATAATAGGTGGTAATTTAATAGAAAGGCACGCTATGAAACATTTTATTCGAGCAACCCTGCGTGGAAACACAGCTAGGTTCCGGAATAGCATAGCAGATAACGAAATGATAATTGAAGCACAGAACAAGCTTAATATTTTCGAAGAATGGATAATGTTTTATACAGATAACCTCAAACGAGAGTTCTGCAAATATTTATAAATAATATAGGTATTCAAGAAAAAAGTTCTTTCACAAATTGAACAAAACTACAAATATGTGATATGTGCTATTTTGAAAAAGATTCCTTCGGAGGAAGGATAGCAACAGTAGAAAAAGTTCTAAGGAAATATTGTCCTGAAGGTTCAGGCAATAAAAGATATGAAAAAAGTTCATGAGTTACGACTGTTGTTCTAAAATCGATAACATGGTATATAGCCATGGATGCGAAAAGAAGCTAAACATCACGGGAAAAAAAATTCGAGAAAAAAAGGTTTAGAAACGAAAAAAGATACGTGAAAAAATGAAAAAAATATCAGAAAAGAAAATTTAATCCATCAAGAGAAAAATCATGGAAAGAAATATTAGAAAGAATACTAATATTCCGTATAAAAACCTTCATGTCCAAAAGGAAAATCACCAGTAAAGAGTGATTGTTGCTAGTTATGTGGCAAAAAGGACATTATGCAAATAAATGTCCAAGTAAGAAAAGAAAACAAAATATAAGATCTTTCCTTCGTTGAAGAAAGATATGAGCTAGCATGGGGATACAAATCAGATGCTGAAGACGAAGCAAAAGAGCTTGTTTCAAAATACGATTGTGAGTCCGATGATGAAACAACATCAAAGGCCGAATAGAGTTTAAATAAAACTTTAAAAAGCGTAGGCACGATCTTCATGATGTCAGAAACCTACGACCATGAGGAAGATTATCTACGTCGGAGTGAATCAATTGAGGAAGAAACTCCCGGTTCTACTATAAACCACTAGGAGATGCCTAAAATCAAGGTTGAAGAAACATATAAAAACTTCATATTCAAGTTCAGAAATAAGATGAATGTAGACAACTCCGAAGGAGAAACCTCTTTAGGTCAAACTGAAGAAAAAATACTAGGCATTCCTCTCTCCAAGACAAATAAGGTAAAACATTACCTTAGACACATTTACCAAACCTTAAGTAAAAAGCTTAGGCTTCGTTTGACAAAAATAAAATTTGGTTTTCAGTTTTCAAAAAAAAAGGGCTAATTACACGTCCCTGAGGTTTGGGGGTAATTACATGCGAGGACACAAAGTTTCAAAATGTAACACTTATGTCCGTTGACAGACGGAATACAAAATTACTTAACAGTTTTGAAAAAAAGACCAAGTTGCCCCTAAATAAAAGTTAAAATCCTGATTTGCCCCTGGGACCACTCGCCAACCCCCTCCCCCTTCCCCCCAACCCCATTCCTGCAGCACCCCTTCGCATGTGCCTCTCTGTCGCCTGTGCCTCCCCCTTCCCTGTCGCCGGCGTCACCTTCACTGGTCGATCGAAAAATGAGGGGTGGTTGACCTCGAGATGGCGCCGGTGATTAATCTCGAGCGGTGGTGGCAGCGGCGTGATGGTTGCGGAGGCGTTGGTGATGGCGCTCGGTGAAGGAGCGTCGGAGTTGATCGCCGGTCATGGGGCTACTGACCGGAGTTATTGGCCGGGAAAGAGATTTGGGCCGTCCACTTCCTCAACAAGCAGGCACAGAGGTTTCTTCAACACCACCGAAACATTCAAGTTCATCTCCTCTCTCATTGAAATGTCTCTTCAGGTTCTAGTTTGGGCGATTCATGGTTTGAAAATTTGGATGGCTTTGGTTTTTGTTGCAAATTAAGCTGGATCAGAGCACTAAGCTTGAATCACAATTTGAGCTGGGTTTTGAGTGCGCGGTAGCGGCAGTGTAGGGGGCGGCGGCGGAGGAAGAGAATGAAAATTAGGGTTTCAAAAAATTCTTAATCTGCAAATTAGATTTTTAAAACCCTAATTTGAAATTTGAAATTTTGATCTATTCATTCTCCCCCAAAAATTTGATCTGTTCAAATCGACGAAAAAGACATAAGGAACTCACCAATTTTAGGGTTTTAAAACCCTAATATTCAAATCAAGGTCTAAAATTTTAATTTAAAAACTTTAAAAATTATTCAGTATACACTGTACAAGGGTAGTTTTGTCATTTTAAAAATACGTATTACTGACATCGTTAAAAAAGTACACTTTTTGGACGGAACCCGACAGATGGGGACAGGTGATACATTTGAAACACTTTTGGTCACAGAATGTTACATTTTGAAACTGTCCTTGACTGTAATTATCCCCTAACCTCAAGGAGAGGTGTAATTAGCCCAAAAAAAATTAAAGAGCAGTTTAATTTTTATTTTTTTACAAAGACAAGTGGGTGTTTGATAACCCCGTTTTTTTTTGTGGCGGTGGTGGTGGCCGGCGGTGGCTGGTGGTTGCCGCCGACAGTCACCGGCGGTGGCTGCCGGGGACTCGCGGTGGCTGCCGGCGACTCGCAGAGGCTGCCGGCGGTTGCCGCCGGCAGTGGCTGCCGGCGGTGGGAGGGTGGTAGTGGCGGTGGTCTAAAAAAAGAAACCAACACTGAAAAAAAATTGTTTTTAGAGTTTTTTAAAAACAACCTTAATTTAAAAACTGAGTTTCTAAACTGAAGGAAAAAAAATGGTTACCAAACGCAACTTTTTTTCCAGTTTTCAAAACTGAAAAAAAACTGTGTCAAACAGAGCCTTAGAAAAGGAAAGTGGATATGAGAAGACAAGGTCGATCTTAAATGGATTGAACACGTACTCGTAGACACATTCAAAATAGACCGAGATGATTGGCAACTCATCGATAATCTCCCAGCTATAATTCAATATGCTCTTGGAGTTGTGGAATTTAGTCGACAGATTATCACAGTACAAATATTGTAAACTCTAGGGGTGAGCATTTAAACCGTTGAAACCGATCCAACCGTGAAAACCGAACCAACCAATCCGTCTATTTTCAAACCGATCTAAAAATCAATCGGTTTGGTTTTTTTCCCCAAACCGTACATTCTGTTAGGTCGGTTCGGTTTGAATTTTTTTGAAACTTCATAAACCGAACCAACCGCATATATAATAATAATATAACATGTCTACATTTTTACCTAGTCCTAGTTATTTTTTTACTAACCCTAGTTATCTAACCACTCATATAAAATGGGATAAACCCTAAATTTCTTAACGTAAAACACATTTTTTATTCGTCGCCTATATCTTACTAAGTGTTAATAATTATGATAAAAAAATTCAGTTTCTTGGAGCTTATTAGTATTTATAAGTTATTACTTTTTGGGCCTAAACTTGCCTAAAATTGAGTTGGCCCAAACCGATTAAACCGTCCAAACCAAACCGTTCAATCCGCAGAAACCGAACCGTTCAACCACGATTCGTTTTTTTTTTCCAAACCGAGGTTGGTCGGTTCGATTTGGTATTCAGCCTCCAAACCGAACCAACCGAACCGAGCTCACCCCTAGTAAACTCTTCAGAAAGAAGTGAAACCAAATTCTACCAGCTATACCAGATTTGGTTCATTTATCTAGTCACTAAAAAAATGTTAATGAATTTCTACCGACCACACCATGATTAGCTATTGAACATATATAATATGGAGAAACACAAGATTAAGAGAATCAGTTGTTTCATGCAACCATTCAAAACATTATAGCCGACAACATAGAAGCATGTGTCTGCGATGGATGAAGGATAGTAATCCTGAAGGGATGCCGAGCATCCATTCCTCCAAGCAGGGTCAAGATCAGTTAATCAAACTCTATAAGCAGTTCAACAGCCAAGGACAAGAACCTGATCTGCCTAACCAAACTTTCGAGGTGTATAAGAGGGTTCGGAACCACAGAATAAGCATGATTGAAATTGACATAATTACCAGCGAAAAATAACAAAGCCAAGTAAGGAACAGAATGAAGATGTGTACCACAATAAAAGAAAAAGATGGCCCTATAAAAAATCATAGATGATTTTTGTTGAAGAATCCTATGTGTCTGATCCTTTTGTCTAAAAAATGGGTCGAAGTAAGAGCTAGAAAGCAGAGGTAGTTTGAGAGAGTGTTAAGTGTGTTGAGAGTGTGAAGTGTGCTGAGAAACAGTGTGCAACAATAGAAGAAACCATTCCTTTCTATTGCTCTTATGTAAAATTTCCTTTCCAGTATAAATAAAAGTATTTGTTTTAATACAACGATTTTCTATTGCACTTTTTAAACAAATATTCTGGAAGTTTGAGTGTGTTTGATAATAGCCATTAGCCAATTCCGAGAAACTAAGGCATCGAGCTGTGTCCATTTGGTGAAAAGCTTGGATACCGAAAAGCAACAGGAGAATCATGGCGGGCATACATTCAAGGATCAAGAACAACTCTGTAAGTAGCATTATATCCTAAAATAACCTTGTGGTTTATATTGTACGTGACAAAGCATCAGGATGTATAAAATTATATTTTTTCAAAGTTTTGGGGTTAGATTGAAAATACATTAAAGTAATAGGGTTATCTAGCACTATTGAGGAAGAAGATTTAATCTGGACTGTCCATAAATCACTATTAGATAGCCAGATCGTGTTGGCAAGTAAATTAAATTGTCTGCGCAGTAGTGAATCGCAACCCATATATATACACACACAAACACTATATATATAAATAGGGACCTGATCCGTTGACCGTGCGGGCAACTTGGGTTTAGTTGCCCGCGCGATCTGGCCATCCACAAGTAATCTCTGGATGGTCCAGATCTGTTTTTTTACGTTTTTTTCAAGTCTGTCCGCTACATTATGTAGCGGACAACTTTTTGAAAAAATATCCTCCAGCTCCATCCGTTATATTATGTAGCGGACAAGTAGGCAGTACTTTTTTTTTCTCTCATTAATTTTCTAACATGTTTCTCTCTCTTCTTTCTCATCAATTTTTGACTCTTTCTCTCTCCTTTCTCTCACCACTCTTCTCTCTCTCTCTCTCTCTCATGGCTCTCACGGCACTCATTTGAACTAGACAACGATGCTTGTAGGTCTCTGCTTGTTCCTGCAGTACCTCACGAACTATCATGCTCATTTAACTCTCACTTGCAGCTAGATTTTTGTCCTTGCTACCTCTTAATAACTATTATAGTGTTCAGTTTTTAGGTTCCCTTGATTTTTTGCAATCCATTTTCCCTTGTTATTTTGTAATCTACTTACTTGGTTCCATGAAACAAGTGAGGTGTTTTAGTAGATTTAGGATTTATGCAACTTGAAGCCTGAAAAGCAATTTGTTAGAGATCTCTTGGAAATAGCCCAGAAAATGGTTAGCATTTAATAAGTTTTCTGTTAGTTTAGGTTTCATGAACAACAAGATGGAAATTCAATTTAGATTCATCATCGACTAATACCACACAGTAAAGGAAAGATGTCAAGGACAGTAATCCAGAGTGTGCCAGTGCGTGTGGCCTGCATTGTTGTCTCTTCTTTTATCTTTGGAATCTACTAGTCTGGAAAACATCATCGGTGGTCGTAGTGTCAAATCACACTACGACCACCGATGAGAGAGAGAGAAACGTGTCAAAAAACTAATGAGGGAAAGGAGAGAGAAAGAGAAAAAAAAAGTATTACCTACTCGTTCGCTACATAATATAGTGGATGGAGCTGGAGGGTATTTTTGTCAAAAAGTCGTTCACTACATAATGTAGCGGACAGACATAAAAACGTAAAAAAAAGATCTGGACCGTCCACAAATTGCGTGTGGGCGGCCAGATCGCGCGGGCAACTTAATCCAAGTTGCCCGCGAGGTCAACGGATCAGCTCCCTATATATATATATATATATATATATATATATATATATATATATTAGGGCTAATCCCAACCTGTACCCTCAACTTCACCCCCGTACAGCTTTAGTACCTAACTTTGAAGGTGCACTAAAGAAGTACCCAAGTTTGAAAAAATGACCCAAATCAGTACATCGGCTAACAGAAATGACATAAAGCCTGTCTACGTGGCCCGTCCTTTTTACACTCTTACTCTTCTTTTTCTCTCACTTTTCTTCTTTAATCACAGCATACGACCTACACACACAGTCACACAGTCTCGCACACAGCTTGCTCAACCCCACAACTAATAAAGAAGAAAGATACAAACAATTCACATATGACATGCCATTAGAGGGCCACTCCAAGACCAAAAATAGTCCTTTCATTACAGGGCAACTCCAACAAACAGACAAACCAAAAAATGCGAAAGAAGAAAGAGAAATGGTCCTTCCCTCTTCTTTTTCCTCTTTCTTTACCAAATCCAATGAAAGGATGAAACCGAACAGGGCCACTCAAGACCAAACGGACCAATTCGAATATGCCATGCCATTATAGGGACTTGTTTTACTTTTAAGCAATTTATGGTGATTCGTTGCCTCCCAGGGAGCGGCCATTCTCATCGTCATCAGTCGAGCTCCTCTCATCTCTAGTGTCGGGGCTGTGACTGCATCCATTTGCTTCAAGACTATCCCTTTCAGGTGTCAATGCCTTCCCAATTTTAGGGTTTTAACTTACAAACAACATGAAACCAACTAAAATTGGATGCCCATTTGCCAAGCTCCCTTCTCTTATCTAAAACCCTAGAAATTTCAAAACCCTAATGGTGGAAATGACGACCAAAGGGAGCAAATCGGAGAAGGTGAAGAGAATATTCCAGCATATCGGGGTTGCGTGTGCGTGTGAATCTAATTATATATATATATATATATATATGAAAGCCGAAGCTGAGAGAATGTAACACTCTCTTTCCTACTTGGCATGCCTCTCTTTATGCCATTTGGCATTCAACCAATCATATAAATGTTACTTTTCTCTCTCTTCCACGTCAGTATGTCCCACTTAAAAACAAATCTCTCTCACCATAAATTCAAAATTTATATCTCCTTTTAATCGATATCTTATTCAAATCTTGACACTTTCCAATATTTGCACAACTCTAACATGTTTTCACAATCTAACAAGAATAATCTCCTTTTTACATTATTATAAGTCATAAAATATTTTATATGTATGTATACACGTCTTTATATACGTATAATTATCTCTCATATTATATTTTTTTCTTATGCCGCATAACTTTTTATACAGTTTTAGGTGAGTTTTATTAGTAAAAACCTCAATACATGGATTCAGGATTCTTAACATCGTTACTAAAAATGGTAAAAAAAACTCATAAAAAGGTGAAAATAATATTATTTGTTATTTGTATTCGACATATAAATATGAGCTTTTAACATGTTTTCACATTCTATTATAAGTCATATAAAGTATTTATATATATGTCTGTATATACGTATAATTATCTCTCACATTATATTTTTTTCTTATGTCGCATAACTTTTTATACGGTTCTAGGTGAGTTTCATTACAAAAAACCTTAATACATGGGTTCTTAACATCGTTACTAAAAATGGTAAAAAAAAAACTCATAAAAGGGTGAAAATAATATTATTTGTTATTTGTATTCGACATATAAATATGAGCTTTTAATTAGTCGTTATTGGTCCGTGTGCAATGCACGGGGTTAATACTAGTTAAAGATGAAGAGAGAGAGAGAGAGAGAGTGAGACTGTCAAAAAGGCGGCCATGTGTCCTTTTTTCATAATGACAGTTTTACCCCTTGGACTTTTTAATGGCATCCGTGGTCCATTAGCTAATGTACTAATTTGGGTCATTTTTTCACACTTACGTATTTCTTTGGTGCACCTTCAAAGTTTGGTACTAAGGCTGTACTGGGAGTAAAGTTGAGAGTATAGATTTGAGATTAGCACAATATATTATAATATTTGCCGTATCTCCGTTGCACCCGTATCATATTATTTCAAAAAATGACGTATCCGCATATCCGCACCAGCATCCGTGTCCATGCTTCCTGGCTTATTTGTGAAAAATGTTTACTAGACAATAACTCAATAAGTATTATTCACGTCAATCCCATTCAATGCATTATGCTCATGAATTAGTATACAACTTGAAATCTCCACTGTCATGGTCAACGAGTCTTTGGATGTATATGTTTTGTCCATCATCATCGCAGGAAGACAAGTAACTTTGGATCCTCAGGCTCCCAAGTGCATTTTGGTTGGATATTCTACAGCTCAAAAAGGCTATCAATGCCATCACCATCCATCTCAACAGGTGTTTATTACGGTGGATATCACTTTTCAAGAGTCAGAATCCTATTTTCGATCTACTATCTTTGCTCAGGGGAGGACTCGAGGTAAGAAGAGATGTCAACATTCTAAATTCATACTTAATACTTACTAGTAGGGAGGGTAAAGTAACTCAAAAGGAGAGACTTGGAAGAGAGCGGGGAAAACATTATTGAGGAATTACCCTTAAAACAGACTTCTACATATAGCAAGAAGCAGGTTTTACAAGACTTGATGGGGACGATATGAAAACATATCCTGAAAGAGATTAAATATGCTTGTTATGCACTTTTCTCAAGATCAAGATTCATCTCCATATCCAAGTCTAATACCAGAAACCAATCCTACTTATCTCCCAACTACTTCTCCCCATTTCCAAATTTACCTATTGCTGTGTGAAGGGGGTTTAGGAATGTAGCTAACAACCAATTTCTACTTCTGTCTCTTTCGACTCTTGTCTCCACTTCTGCATCCTCTGTCTTTTGTGTATCTTCCACAGGATTCGGAAGTAGCACTTGCAAGTCCATAGTGAAGACATGCCATAGTAGAGGAGATTAGAGCTCTTTGTAAAAACGGCATCTGGTAATTTGAAAATTTTCCTTGGGCAAGAAAACTAGAAGCTGTAGATGCTTGTTTCCTATCAAGCAGAATGCAGATAGGACTATTAATAGTTTTAAAGCTAGATTGGTTGCTAAAGGTTTGACGTACGAAGTTGATTATCAGGAGACCTTTGCTCCACTAGCAAAAACAAATTCCAGCGTAGTACTTCCCTCTTGCAACTAACCATCAGTGGGACTTATAGCAACTTTTGAGTCAAGAATGCCTTTCTTCACATGGAGCCATTGAGGAAGAAGTATATATGGAGATTGCTCCTATAAAATCGAATGACGAGACCAAGGGCAAAGTTTGCATATTAAAGAAGCCTCGTTATGGTCTCAAGCAGCACCCAGAGCTTGGTTTGACAAATTCCACGAAGCTATGAATTCACTTGGACATCATCAAAGCAGAGCTCATCACCCAATGTTCATCAACCGCTCCAATGGAAAACTTACTGTTCTCATTGCGTACGTTGATGACTTTGATGTGATCTGTGATGATATTGATGAGCTTTCTAGGTAAAAGCTAATCTGGGCAAAGAGTTCAAGACCAAGGACCTAGATAAATTCAGATACTTTCTTGGGATCGAAGTTGCCGGGTCTAGGAGAGGTATCTATAATTCTCAAATAAGATATGTATTGTATCTCCTAGAAGAAACTGGTATGTTGGGTTGCAGACCTGCTAATTCTCATATTTAAGCAGATCTCCATTTTTGTAATAATGTTGGAGACGCGGTAAGGGTAGAAATCAGAGATTGGTTAGAATACTGATTTATCTTTCCCACACTAGACCTCGTATAGCCTTCGCAGTGAGTCTTCTCCGTCAATATATCCATGATGACCCACGTACCTCCCACATAAAGGCAGTGCTTAGTATCTTGAGGTACTTGAAGCCTGCTCCTGGAAAGGGTCTATTATTTTCTCGGAATGATCATTTTTGGAAAGAGGTCTTTACAAATGCTGCTTCGGCCGGATCAATAGATGATAGGAGGTCTAACTTCTGGTACTGAACATTTATCAGTGGAGACTTAGTCGCTCGGCGGAGCAAGAAGCGAGTCGTACTTTCTAGATGAAGTGTTGAAGCAGAGTATTGCGCCATGGCGCAAGAGAATATGTCAGCTTCTTTGGTTGCAAAGTCCAGAGGAAAACGTTGGTTTGATTACTAAGACACCTATGACGTTAAACAATGATAGTAAGGCTGCTACAAGTATTGCTCACAATCCAGTAAAGTATGATAGGACGAACTATATTGAGATCGACCGCCACTTGACCAAGGAGAAGCTGAATAATTGGTTAATCTGTATGCTTTTTATTAAGCCTAGTGATGAACTTGCTGATTTTATTACCAAAGGTCTTGACAGAAGATTTTTAAATCCACTGGTGTACGAGCTGGGCATGGGGGACATCGATGCACCAACTTATAAGGGGAGTGTTGTCGGGGATTTAGTTCTCATAGCACGGGTACTTTTGTAATCCTCTCTAGTTTTCACTCATATAGAAAGTAACTAGTGTGAGAGTACTAGACACACACTCATGCTATTTGTCGTATCTTCTATCTCTTCCCCTCTCTTCCTTTCGTGTTATCAAACCCTAGAATCAGATTTTAACCCTTCAACAGAAAGGGCATTAAGAAGCTGCATGCCTTTGCCTTCAATGGGGGCTTGTAAACATCAAACTGGTCAGGAGCGTTCTGTTTTAGGGAATACTTTTCATCAACAGTTAATTCCTCATGGTCTGATTTTGCTGTCTCCTCTTCCTCTGACCATTTGCCACCTACCTTCACCACTAGCAGGACTAGTCATACATCTCGGCTGTCGAGTCACGACACATATCGCAGATCAGAATCATGCTTTTGCATTTTTCTTCCTCATGGTCGTTAAGTTCAAATTGAGACTACTTGAGTAGGCTTTTCATTTCACAAAAATCCTCATTGGCTCTGATAGGTATGCCAACAGCTCCATAGCACGAATCCCAAATTCATTACCTCATCCCAGTCTTGTTAGCTATCCCATAAATTCAATTCTTATGTAGGAAGCGGAAATAGTTAAAGCTTTTATTCTTTCGTCTTCCAAGTGAGCTATGGGTAGGGATTTTTAGTTTACTTTTGATGAAAGGAGGAAGAACCAAATCATAAAGATGTGCAGCCCCAGATGGCCTGGGCAGAACTGAAATAAACTGTTGCAAGCAAGATACATGCATACTCTGTTACCCAACCTTCCAGAACAGTAAGTGGAAAAAAAAGTCTTGGACTGCTCAAGGAAGCTACCATAGTTCGAATGCAGGGCCAGCCCTTAGCCGAGAACAATTTGTAGTAAGTCTACCCCATATCCCTATACTGAAAGCCCCATTCCAGATCCTAATCACTGAACAAGTCATTGGTGATGACAACTTCTGAATTTCTACAGTTTCTTCATTAATTCACATCATATGACCCCTCTACTAACTGTTTCACCATCATCTCCAGTCTCAATCTGTGCTCACGGTCCATCCATAACAGAAGTTTCTTCTGATTTTGTTCTTCAATCAGCTTCATCTCCTTCAATGATGTTTAATATGCTTCCCAGCTGTTCCAGCATTGTGGACGACGAGATTGCTGCTTCTCATTTAAGCGGCTGTAAGTGCTGACCGTCAGTACTGGGCCTATTGCCTCATTACAAACACATGGTGACGATAAATGCCTTGCCAAACTAAGCTTGGTCGACTTGATTTAGATCTCTTGAACAGTTCAACGTAATCCTTCCGAAGGAGAAAGATGGAAAACATCAAAAGCATAATTCGGGAAAGGAGAGTCTTCCAGATGCTCCAAGCAATGCTGTATACATTTGATTTAGCTTTAATGGCTTAGGATATAGCTTGATAGAGGGGATGATTAATTGGGGTTCTATTTAGCCATCATTGATTATTTTCCTTAGTGTTCCCTCTGTCTCAAAATAAGTGATCACTATTCGATGTCCCAGAAAGAAGGCTAATTTCTAAAATCGGACACTCAATATTGTCTCTTTTCCACTTTTACCCGTTTGGCTCATCTCTCTCTTTTTCACGTCCTCATCAGTAACTGACTCACTTTCTCTCTCCTCTCTCATGTATCACTCTTCTCTCTCCTCACCCCAGTACGTGTCTCCTATCTCCTTCCATCTTCCCAGTATTCCCCCCCCCCCCGCCCCGCCCTGAGGACCACCCTACTCCACACCCACTCCTACACAAACCCACCACAATCATATTTCCATCCACATCCAATATTTAAATCATCAAAATTTTCAATATTAAATGTCAACAATTGAAGTTTAGATGCAATCTTGAATTTCAGATTTAGATATTAATCTTGAAACGATTTCACTTTTTTTGGGTCATTCAACTATTTATTAGTGGCCTCAGGTCAGAAGAAGAATTCTGTCAGATGTACAACCAGGCAGACTTGGTGCCTAGCTACAATTGGGCAGGGAGTGGGCCGTCTGGGCAAACGCCCAGGCTGCGATTGGCCATTTTGGGGGAATTCGGCAGTCTGGCAGGGCGCCTAAGCGGCAATAGGGCATTCACCATTTATCTCTCCCTCGTCTCTCTCTCTCTCTCTCTCTCTCTCTCTCTCTCTCTCTCTAGAAGGAGATCACATATGTAACTCTACTTTTTTCGTTATCTAATAAGAGACCACATACAAGACATGGGCTTCAACACTGCCCTACCTTTCCCGTTACCAGTAGTTGCCCCGCCAACACCATCCCCCTCAGAATGGTGAATGACTGAAAAATAGGTCGGCCCAAGACAATTTACTTCATCTTTGAAAACGGGGAATCCGAGTCTATAGAAGCTAGAATGGGAAACACAGCTCAATTTGACTAAATCCTCAAACTGTATGCAAAGTCAAACCTATCACGTATTTTGAGATGGAGGAAGCATTTGTCTTTGAGCATATAAGGCCTTGGATATAGTTACATTATTCACTTTTTGGACGAGCTTAACGTATATTCATACTTCTACAGTGTAATATACCTTAATGGTACCACAGCATGCTTAAAATCACATCTTATGATTCTAAAATTAGGCGAAAATAGTAAGCTCCTGACTACTTTATGACCATAGACCCAAAGCATTTATGGATTACACAGGATGGTAAACATCCACATGGGATTATATACAGAACAACTTATGGCGTTCGGAAACATGAAAGCAAGAAATTATCAGACAAGATATTGCTTGGATTAATGAACTAATTTGTAGGCATGTAATGGTTGTTACGTTCTAACTGAATTTTATCACTAAGATATTTATTAAGTTTTTCTCAATGTCAAGGTAGTTTGTACTTTAGAACACTGTTTAGTAACTTGGGGAATTATTATACTTCGGGATTCCCGCACGCCAGTATCAACCATTCTTTCTAACATTTTGCTGCTTTCCAAATGGCAATCCAACCTCTTTAAATATTCCACAAAAGCGTAATGCTTGTTAACAACGAGAAGAAATCGAGGCAAACCTCAGGAGCCATCCAGAAAGCAGTTCCCTTGCAAGATTTCACATCATTCAATTTAGTGGCCTGCAAGGGGGTTCAGACAGCAATTTATCCGGCTGTAAAAACTAAACGATAAAAAATTGAGTCAAAGGACTAAAGTAGAGGAGGGAACCTTTGCCAACCCAAAATCTGCAAGTTTCACAGATCCATTAGCATCCACCAATATGTTTGCACATTTGATATCCCTGGAAGAGAAGAAAGACAAGATGACGACCCCATGAACCACATTACATTGAGGTTTTTTTCTAGTCGTAAGAAGTTTGGAGTGCAACTTTAGTAAGGTAAGAAGGGAAAAAAAGAAAGCAAGTACGGACAGAAAACTAGGTACCTAAGAAAGAATTTTTTAGGTACCTATTTAGTAGCATGGAAAGAGAAATAGGTTTTAGGTACCTATTTAGTAGCATTAAACAGAAATAGGTGTAAACAATGGACTCAGCGTTCTTCAAGGAACATAATGAATTTCAAATACATTTAGTCTTCCCTAGTATTGACCAAACTAGAATGATCTTCAGTATCCACCAAACGGAAACCTCTGCACCAGTCACTAGAAGAAAGGTTGGTACGTATCTGACCCCACATATAAACAATAATAACATATTATCCGTGATATTCAAACCATCCGCAAAGCACAGCGTGACATTAGGACAAATCCAAAGTACCCAATTGCAGAAAATGTCCTTCACCGGCAAAAAATGGAGAAAGAAGCATATTCATTACGTCAGGGAAAAAAAAGATTTTGACCCTAGGATGGAGCTTGAGACCAGATCTGGTCTCAATTTCGTACTTCAGCAGCGACTTTCACATGCTTCAATAACCCAAACAACCACCAGGCAACCTTATAATAACTCATTTCAGCCCCCAATCAATACACAAACTCTCTCCTTCTACTTCTCCCGGCCATGTGCTTTCCTTATTACATTTGCAATGTTGCTCTGCAGATAACGAGGCAGCTAAGTACACAAGACGGCTTTAGCATTGATTTGGAATCTAAACGCATGCCTTTGTGTTGTTTCTAGGAGCTGAGCTCTGTTCTAGCCTTCTTTTATTTATTTCTTCTTTTTCTGACAAATGTAATAGAAGGGCAGAAAATTGTAAAGTAACACGAGACGCCTTCAGCATTCATATGGAATTTAAACACATGCCTTTGTGTTGCTTCTAAGAGCTGAGCTCTCTTCTAGCCTTCCTTTTTTTCACATTTTTCTTGCTTTACTGACAAATGTAATAGGAGGTGATAAAATTATGTTTCGAGTATGTTAAGAATGAATGCTGGGCCATACTAATCGCTTAAGCTTTGACAACAGACGGAAACTAACAAGAGCTCTAGTTTCAGAAGGTGTTGGGTTCAATCGTCTCAGCTTGCACTTGGTCTCCTAGTACTTGTTCTCACTTATTACGAAATGTATCGTGTCCGTTCAATGGGGATTTCCCTGTCGTCGATTTTTTTTGGGGGTTGGTAGGGGGGGGGGGGTGCTTGGTTATGTGAACCAAATTAATTTTTTGGAGTTGAATTAAGCAATTCCATTACAGTCTGTTGAGAGTAATTGCAAGAGGAATTGCAATTACAAGGGGTTGAACTGCAAAATGAGAATAAGTCGCAACCCTTGTGAAGGGAGGTAGCTTGGCTATTTGTTGCTGACAATAAGGCTGGAGGACGAAATTGCCAGACCTTGGGAAAATCTTGTAAATGGTCGTTGACCAATTTTTCCACAAAGTCCTCACCCACGCAGAAGTGGGTAATTACAGAGATTTGGAATTGCAGCTTGCGTCACACTTGATGACGACGAATCTGGTCGCGCACAGAGGGTGTTAATCGGGTTAGAGAGAGGGACAAGATATTGCTTATGAGCTGTCCATGATGGTGATTTCTTCTGTTTTTAACTGGAACATGGGCGAAACGGATCAAGGATTTTTCCCAGATCTGTACCGTTCCAGGTACAACTCAGGATTGATCTGGATCTATGGATTTGGGTTTTTGCAGTAAAGGAAGTACAGCACTGTTGAGAGAGAATGTTTAGACTTTGCCCTTGGAGTACTTCTTGTTTTGTGTGTATGATGTGTTCTTGTACTTGCAAGACTGTCTTTATATGAAAGACGTACATGACGTGTAAGGTCAGCCCTAGTCAGCCATGTGGTAGAGCATTCTGTTGAAATAGCTGTCTACTAGTGGTCTATTCATCTCTCTGTTCTAACCTGGTTGTGACACATGTATAAGGTGACATGTTACAACGAGCCTTTGCTGTTTACCCACCGATCCCATGCGCTCCATATCGAAAGGAGCACGTGGTCTTGCCCTGCTCGGTGCTTTTACGTTTCTATCTGTCTGCAAGGACTTAAGAGTTAGATTGCAAAACATAGGTGACTCTCGGAGGATATCCAAATAGATGGGGCCTTACAGAGAGTGCATATGGATGCCTCCCGCAGGGCTTATAAATGGAGCTCTTGGAGAGGATAATAGGATGGAAGCCTCATGTAGGGCTTGTAACACTGAGAGCTTAGATTGAAGCCTCTTGGACTTGTAAATGGAGCTCACAGAGATTGTAGATTGGAAGCCTCTCGTATGGCTTACAAGTTGAGCTCATGAAGAGCATACATTAGAAACCTCCCGGCAGCTTGTAAATGGAGGTCAAGGAGAGCGTACAACGAAAGCCTCTCGGATGGATTGTAACGGAGAGCGTAGATGGAAGCCTCCTCAAAGGCCTGCAAATGGAGCTCACGGAGAGCATAATTTGTTACTCAACACTTTTTGCATAAATTTTCCATTCATGTGGTTGGCAAGTGGGGTAAGAAGAGGTGATGTTAAGCATGATACACCCGCTTGGTCCATTGTCTAAAAGCGCAAGTTTTCAGAGCAAATAATAACTTAACATAGTAGTACGAGAATGGTTTGCCAATATGATGTTTTACTCGCCTAAGATGCTTAGAGATGTAGCATATGCTTAGATATTTTTATAGTTTCCACAAAATGTTTGTATAGTCATTTCATATAAATTAAAATACACCAATGGCCACTGAACTATAACCCAATTTTCATTACGGTCACTGAACTTCAATTTGTTTCATTTTGGTAACTCGAGTCACAAATTTGTTCAATCAAGCCATTCTGTCAGCCAGGGTTGAACTCTCACCGTTAAATAGTCGCGTGATGCGCACATGAGGCAAAAGGGTAAAATTGTCTCTCCACCTCAAAATCTTCATGAGAACCTTTTCTGCCGCCATCTCGATTATTCTCTAGTAATGATGTGGGAGGAAGGAGGAGGCATAGCCATAGCTCTGGTGCTATCTATACATATTGGCCCATGGATCACAATACGCGTTTTCCTCAGATTCAAAGTGAATTTCTCTCTCTCCCTCCCTCCCTCCCTCCCTCCCTCCCTCTCCCCCTCTCCCTCCCACCTCCACCGCACCCACACTTAGATTTGCCACCATCTCAATGGGCAGTGGCCTTGCAGAGAGAATCTCAATGATTCTCGGTTTCAACGTAAGGGGCTATGGGTGGTTGTGGCTGGATTAATATTGAGGTTGGATTGAAGGAATTATGGGAGTTTGACAATCAATGTAACGGGGGATGGCGGGGTTCTGTTAGCAACGCCGGCGGGTTTAAGTGGTTGTCGTTAGGTGATGGTGGTGATGGTGATGGGTGATGGTGGTGCATTGTGGTGATTCAACCGCGAATGTTGGTGGCCGTAGAGAAAGAAAAAAAAAGTAAGTTAAAACCCTAAGGAAAGGACAAGGACTAAATTCACATTATTTTGTCACTAAAAGGCTTAAAATTTAATACTTGTGTTAGTGACAAAAAGATCTAAATTCGGCAGAAAAATATGGACACTTACCGTTATTTTAAAAATATCACAAACAAAAGTTAAAATATTCTCTTTTATTACAAAAAAAATATATATATATATATCAAGATGGTGTGACGATTTTGCCCGAGTTAAGGCACATGACCCCTTAATGGGACTTTTCCTAACCCCAGCTAACTGAATGGTCTGATTAGATATAATTGCGAATCGAGTAAACCAAATGAAACAAATTCAAGTTCAGTGATTATAATTGAGAAATGGGTTATAGTTCAGTGACCATTGGCGCATTTTACTCTATTATATATGCTATTACTATTAAGTAAATTCTTTTGCTAATCTAATTAACCATCTTGTTACTTGTCAAAAAAGAATTAGCACATACTTCAATGAACTTTTAAAGAGCGTTTGAAGCCTTTAACTAGCTTAAGCGGCTTTTGTCGCTAGCGAGCAATCCCACCTTATAAAAAAAACCTGGCCAATGCTGCCTCTAACTAGCATAAATTGTCTTGTGCATCACCCCCAATAATAGAATACTCCAAAACATGATGCATCATAAGAAGTTGAGCCAATAATTGTTGCTTGCCTGCTTAGGAAGTAATGAGCATAGTGACCAAACTCTCATCAAACCAATTCTGAAATTATCATGAGTTCCTTGAAGGTTCTAACAAGACAATAGTTGATGCAAGGCATATACAAATTGCTTGGGCAAAATTTGAGAATCACTTTGCACAAGAAAAACAACTCGGTACATGAATCATATCTCAATGCCCATTCATACAAGAAAGTTATCCAACAAATTAAGCAACAGGCACAAGAAAGACATAATGCAATGGCTGCAAGAGATTTGAGGAAAAATAAGACAAGGAAAGAAAAGATAATCAACGAACCAAAGGTCAAAAACAACATCCAAATAAGATTTGCTCAGTTGTATCACCTGTGTACCACATTTCGGTCATGCAGATACTTCAGGCCATGCAAAATTTGCCTTGTATATGCAGAGACTTGGGAATCTCGAAGAGTATACTTCCGGTAAAGACTTAAAAGAGAACCTTTGGTTACCAGCTCAAGAAAGATATAAAGTTTTGCATCATCCTGCAAAGACAATGATTTCTTGCCTCACATTGGCAGGACCTTTGACCAATTTGACTACATATAAAGAATGACAGAAGACTTAGATTGGATAAAAGGAGCACTATGTCGGAGACCATGCTTTGAGAAGACCAAAATTGAAAAACTAATTCTCTATTTGTGTTTGAAAATATTTGGTTCAAGAGACTGATTCAGTACACAATTGTCTGAGATACGCAACAATCAACTTGGCCATTTCTGTTTATATTTCTAGAATGCATCAATCAATGGCTCGTACGAGAGCAAGAAAGAAGTACCTTATCTGTACCAAAATACTGCACTATGTTCTCATGTTCGAACTGACTTAGAAGGGCAATCTCCTGCGTAAATAAACAGAAGACAAGAAGAGGAGTGTCAGCAGGAGGCAATCATAATATACTCCATCAGAGAACCTATGGGTACTCTTCTTAAGACAATCATAATATACTCAATCAGAGAACCTATACTCACCTGTTCAAGTTGGTAAATGCTTTGTCTTCCCTGATCTCCTTGATCGAGTAAAGAAACTTCTTTCATGGCAAAAAAGAACCCATGACTGCAACCAAAATGCCAACCACCAAGAATGTTCAGCAAAATGCATAAATAAACTCAAAAATGATGAAAGGTTAAAACACCACTTTGTGGACAATACAGAAGAATGTTCGTTTTCAATCAGAAAAAATAGGAATGTCATACTGGACAACTTTGGTGGAAGAGAACTAAAAATTATGCAAGTACAGTGCATCCTCAATAGAAAATATATAAACAGCAGAAGCAGTGCATATTATTAGTTAGCAAACAAAAGAACTAATACGAAGTCGACAGAAGGGAGCAAGCACAATAGCTAAGTTTAGAATTCCTTTGAGGGGGTGGGCAAACTTGCAAAGGAAACTCTGGAAATAGCTCATTGCTTGAAATTTAATGGCATTAAAGTTCCATGAGATAGCCTAATGGCATTGTTGATATTTGCTTTGCTCTGACTTGACGATGAAATTTGCTCGAGAAGAACTTCACCATCAGCTTCAAAAAGGCCCCACCGGCAACAGATCACGAAATCTTGGTACCTTAGTCCCCTAGCAAAAGGTAACCTACGCCTCAAATATGAGTTCCAAAAAGTCTTGATAGTAAGAAATCAAGGTGAACTCGGGCTATTTGAGCTGGTAAGCCAACAAAGATTCATCCTGGACAATTTAAAAGTCATCCACCCTACGCACCTTTATTTGACACTAAAACAAATGGTAGACAGCCCATTCTATAAGCAGGGATGGAACCAGCATTTCCTTCTTGGTGCGGCTGAAGCACAAATATATTTGCCCTCTAGAGTTACAGTTTGATGGTTTTCTCATGAAATTATTTAGTTGGTAATACGAGTAAAATCAGATGCAACTGTTAGTCCTATCAAAAAAAGATGCAAACTCTCAAAAAGCTTATTAAAGAAAGTAATCATTATTTCTCGTTTAGGAGTCGTGAACTTTTTCAGTTTTTCGTACTGTAGATTTGTAAGGACAAATTTCTAACTTCTTTTTGAGTCGTTGGGCTTTCCGTTGTAACGGAAGTCATCACAAAGGCTAGAATTGCATGCTTTATTCAGGGAAGAAAACTAATATAAGACTGGAGAGTAGTTCATGTTCAGCTATATAAGGAATGTACTTCGGCTAACGATCCTCTATAGGCAAGGGTGTGCTAATTCTTTCTATTGAGAAGAAAAAAATAAATGTCAAACTTCTAGGCAGATTATAAAGAATATTAAGAAGGACAAGGGTCTCCACTCTCTATTGCTGGAGGTTTATAACTTGTTGGAGCCTCGTGTGATGATCCGCATTTTTAAATAAGTGCCACGTCATGCTATTTAGCATTGTCGTACTTGTAAGGGTGTCATCACGCCACCGTTACACCTCTTGCTTATTGAGGAGTCTACTACTTTGATCCATACCTTGTGCTACCTATCATCGTCGAGCTTATGACGTGTCAACATAGCATCGCGGCATGTCGTGCTTTGAACCTCGTCATACTTTGTAGTCTTGTGATGCCTGCTAGGCGGCACAGCCTTTTCTCCCCACCTCAGTGCTTCCTAAAAAATTCTATAAATAGTCCTTTTACACTCTTTTCAATATCTTTGACTTGCATCAATAGAGAGACAAAAGTTTAGAGTTTGAAGAAGGAAGACAGAGAGTCAGGGAAGAAGTTAGAAATTGAAGAGAAGACGGAAGACTGGTGGCTGTGAGTTCTTGTTTAAGGGTAATGACACGGAGATTCCAGCCGTGTCTTTATTAGGGATTTGCGATTTCCATTGAAGGTTTAAGGTAAAAGGGATTAATAGCACTATTCTTTTCATGCCATATGGTTATTTCTTAACATTGTCATACTCCTAAACACTATAGTCCCGAAATTCTACTTGAGAGACTACTCATGATTATTGATCCATATATCTTGTTATTAGAGATTGTTATCAAAGACATATTACTTGATTTTGCGACGTGGGCTTAGGTGCTTGTGACAATAACAACATCCCAGAGATTTGTCCACGTGCAACATCTTGTTATTGTTTAAACGTATAGCACGGCTCACGGATCCCAGCATAGAAGCGTAGATGCAGGAGGCTAGATGCTGGAGTGAAAGTGGCTGCCAGTTAGATATAACATTTGTTTTTACTAGTTGTTCAGAGTATGAAGCCATGATTATGTACGTTGATCGACTCACAGGCCAGAATTGTTTAGCGTGTTTTCTTCTACACAATAGTGTTGTGATTATACAACTTACAGGCCACCAAGCTCACCCCCCGTTATTTGACATTCCATTGCAGACGATTATTTTGATGAGCAAACGCAAGCGGAAAAATGAGTGAGACTTAAACACTAGAGTTTAGAAATGTTCATAACTTATTTTCACGTGACTTATAATCTGATCGAGATTGTGTTGAAATTATGTCGGAGTTGAATTTTATTATCAGAAGATGAAGCTGCTGCTGCTCTTGTAACTGTGCTATCCTGCAACAAATAGAGACTATTTTGTTTCAACCCCCTTACATCACAACAAGAGCACCCTTCATTATCCTCATAACTCCACCTGCAGCCCGATAGCTACAGCCATTGGAGTTAAGCGTACCCAAAGAAATCAGATTTTTTCTCAACTCTGGAACGTCCCTGACATCAGTCAAAGTTCTCACAATACCATCATGCATCCTGATCTGAATTGAACTTATCCCAACCACTTTACAGGCAACATCGTTTTCCATAAGAACTTTACCACCATCAAATGAGCGATAAGTGGCAAATAAATCCCTATTAGGACATATATGATAGGAGTAACCCGTATCAATAATCCACCCTTCATCTGAGGAACTGATAGTAACTGAGAGAACATCCGCACCATCAGAATTATCTTCTACTACTCCAGTATCAGCCGTCTTGGAATTATCTTTTTTCTTCCCTTTACGCTCAGGACAATCCTTTCTATAATGCCCTTCGTTGTGACAATAATACCACTTCAATTCTGGCCTTTGACTGAGACCTCGATCTTCTATTATTTTTAGACCCAGCATGGTCAGTGCTTCGGCCTTGAGCCATCAGACCATCACCATGTTCCTCTCTCCTATTTTCTAAAACCTTCTTCCTTAATTCCTGAGAATTTATCACAGCCTCAACCTCTTCCATGGAGATACTGTCCTTCCCATATAATAAGGTAGTAACAAGATGTTCATATGACGGAGGTAAAGAACACAGCAACAGTAAAACTTTATCCTCATCTTCTATCTTGATATCAATATTTTGCAGGTCTAATATTACCTTGTTATATTAGTCAAGATGATCACTAATCGATGTATAAGCTCTTGCTTTAATACAAGCGATTTGTCAAAGACTTTCATGTATAAGCTCTCTAATTTCAGCCACAATCCAGCTCAAATCCTTTCCTAAGAAACCTTTCGCAACATATTGTCGGCTAAACATAGTAACAGGGCACTATGGGCTCTTTCCAACATGTTTTCTTTTTCATCAGCAGACATCGTATCAGGAAGCCCTTGTTTCCCCTTTAACGCTTTCAACAATCCTTGTTGAATTAGAATAGCATGCATCTTCATCCTCCATAAGCTGAAATCGTTTGATCCATCAAACTTCTCCAAATCATACTTCGTAGAAGTATTTGGCGCCATTGCAAGGTGCTTTCAATCTACCGTGAACCTCAGCTCTTATACCACTTGTTAAAGGATACACTAGATTCCACACCAAGCATTAAAGAAGAGAATCAAAAACAATAACAGAAAATAGAGACACAAGATTTACGTGGTTCGCGAAAGCCTACTCCACGGTGGTAGCAGCGATTTTACTATGTTTGTCACTGGAGATTACAGACCTTTGTCTCTCTCTACAAACCCTCTCAAAGAATGGCTCTTCTCTCTTGTCCTACTCAAAGAGGGACTCTTCTCTCTTTGACCTAGTCAAAGAAGGACTCTTCCTTTCTTTTTTTTTTCTTGTCCTTAAAACATAATACAAGACAACACATGTACACTGAGTGATAAGTAGTGACTTTCTCTAAATAACCAATGTGGGACAAGACTTATATACTTAGGGTCAAGTTGTAACCTTCTCTGAATAACCGATCTGGGACACCCACACATTCTGGGTTTTTTATCCAAGACATATTATCACAATATCTTAGATCCCTGAGTAATCAACTTTTCATAAAAGTGGAGGGTTGAGGTCCCCTCTTAGGGTCTAGAACTACGAAGGTTTTTATCCCAATTACTCAAGATGGGGTAAGTAGGCGACTCAGCCCTGGATTGTTGTGCTAAAACCAAATTAGGTGGATGTATTAAGTTTGCAAATACATGCAAACTTCTAATACACTTAACTTTTTTAGCTTTGTGTGATTTCCATGTGATCGATAAATTAATTTATAACAAGCTAGAGACCTTTTATGGTGTGAGGGTGCTTAACACCTCCTCGTCGCAAAAGATGGTACCCAATCCGTTTCTAGGGTTTTGTAGGTCAGATTTGCCAACCGAGTCTACAAAGTGATTTAGGGGTTTTATAATTTACCATGTTACTCTTCATTAACTAGAGGATCAGATGCTGACTCTAAACAATTTTACGGGCAGGTCGTAACACAGATCTTCTCTTATCCTGAGCCAACGCCTGAATCATTCCATAATCCCCTTGCATAACAGCCTGTAAACGGAACCCAGCCTAGAGCCAACGATTTCAGCCTGCACCAGCCCCTTCTCAAGCAGACACCCAAACTTGCAGCTCCAACCAGAGAGTTAACGAAAACAAACCCAAAAAAATGATATATTAACTGGAGAAAAGAACTTACTTTGTAACTTACCAAGTGGAGCTTTGGTATATTCAGTCACCATTTGGTAGCTTAGCATTTCCTATCTATAGGTAGGGTTTCTTTGAACCTTGATCAAGGTATGTACTTCATGTGAAGAATGGAAATTAGAAATTTAGTTGATGTGTGAGTTGTTAAATTTGCACGAGGTCCTACTTTTAGCCCATTCATATTGCTCTCCACTCGTTCCTCCTTTAATAATGGTTGCCCAATACTATTGCCCTTATGTATGCTAGCTACTTAACCATATATTAGGCATCTAAATATTCTTTTTGCAACACAAATTTACCATTGGAAAACTTATTCTAAAGCATTCGTAATTCATTTATTGGACTACTCTTTACCTCATAGGGCGAAGCCACATATTCGGATTGTTATTCTTCCCCGAAAATTCATCTATCTACTATCTACATTACATGGACTCTTCAGAATCCATGAAGTACCCATGTAGGACATTCGATACTTGGACATGAATATGGGATATGTGTCCGACACATCTCATAGGATATCCACTATGAACACCATGTTATAGTGTTCCTTTAATTCGTTATTGCTTTGAGATGACACACATTCTCAATTAGAACCATGTGTGTCATATAATACACCATTTTATTTTACCTTAGAAATAAATGAAAAATAATAACAAATAGATATATTTTTCCGTGTCCCTCAGTCTTGTGTTCTAAAAATCAGACGAATCTGACAATTGGACACGTATCCGACCAGGATACTCGTACCAAGTCCATGTAACAGAGTCTACTATTCATCTTCATTTGTGTTATGTGGACAGCATATATCTAGGGGCGGAGTTCACCCATTTCTAAAATTGTCCGATGCAGGGACACAACTTCCACATACTAAAAGCTCTAATACAAATAATGTTGTATGCGAAGATCATATCTAAGGGTCAACTTAACAAACTAAAGTGTGCATAGGCTTTAGCTAAAAGAAGTTATATTTTGTGGTCGGTAAGTTAGAAGACAGGTAACGCTAAAACTAAAACTCTCGATATGTTAGTGCATACAATTCTCTATTTGGCTAAACACATTTAACCGAAGGAGTGAAGTTCATCCACATGTTGCATTGCCTGCTGAGTGCTAAAACACATTTAACCAAAGGAATGAAGTTCATCCACATGTTGCATTGCCTGCTGAGTGCTAAGTCCACGTGCTTTTATTTTGTACAAACATAGATATATTGAAAGACAGTTGATGGGTAATAAAAATAGATGAAGCAGTTAAGATATATTCATAAAACCTTACAAAAAATTGTACTTGCTTCCGATTTAATATGCATTGATTCATGAACCCAGCATAAAAACAAGATATTTCATCAGAAACAAAACAAGCAGTTTAGAGACAGGAATTACAAGAACGATGCTCCCGTGACGGATCAGTCTCAACTAAGCAAAAATAAGCACCTACTTGAGTGGAGGAAAAACACATATGAAAATGAGAATCCATTGAGCATCAAAGAGCTCCCTCTAAGTTACATAGGCATCTCACCAATAACCATAGTTGTTGAATGACTTCAAATATCAGGTTTAGTATCATGATGAAATTTACAGACACTATGCTGCAACCCGTCTGTTTTTTAGTATACCACCAGATGATGTGTAATGACACACGTTGAGTTGCATGCAAGAATGACCGTTCTTCGCATCAACCAGAATCTTCAACATCGGAAGACAGAAGGTAATAAACGCCATAAAAGCAACAAGCCAGGAAGAGAGTTGATAAAAGAGATCTACCACCCAAAGAAAGAACATTTTTTCCCTAATAGAAAGGTTATTGACAGGTCCCTTAGAAAAAGGATGACTAGCACGTAAAAAGTTGGTTTAAGGTACTAAATGCATAACAGCAGCAAAAGAGTTGATAAAAGAGATCTACCACCCAAAGAAGAGGATATGCTTATCATGATGGAAAGATTCTTATCAACTCTCTCAGAAACAGAATCTCTAGCACGTAAATACTTAGTTTACTACTTGAAAGTAGTAAAACTACATACTCCTAAAAGATCTCTGGCATGTCAACCTTGGCAAATCGAGTAAAAAAATCTGGTCTGACTACGTAATACTCTTACAACACATAGCTGCTTTCAATATCTATTACTGTATATTACTATCCCTTGAGAGAGATTCGACCTCAGGTTCAAAGAATTCATAAAGAGATACCTCAAATTACAAGTTCTATAGAATCACAAGCACAAATCTTGCATGCCAAGTGCCTTATATAAAGTAAGATGCAAGCAGCTCAAAACGGACTCAGATAACTACTTATCAAAAGAATAATAAAAACGCTTAACATTCTTATAGCAGTGCGAACTAAGAAAAAGTAAACCAAAGGCACTTACTCAGAAATTCCTTCATATACCGATCCAAACGATCCCCGTCCCAAAAGCTCACCTTTCTCCCAGTACGCGATTATGCGCCTGAATCTCCCATTCGGCGAAATACTTGGCACAGGCTCCGTCGTGGTACTAGACGAGTCATCATCATTCGATGTCGTGGTAAACGAACACGACTCTGATAAAGGACCAGTCTCTCCTAGCCTCATCCCTGCAACCAACTCCGTCGCACCACGCTCCTCTTCATCAGAACTGAATGCCCCTCCATGAAGCACAAAAGAAGATCCTCCATAACTATCCGGAGCAAACGACCTTGAAAGATCCCAAGTAGAGCCAGCATTATCAATAAATGGTACCGTCATTGACGGAGGCGGCGCTAACACCGGCGGCTTAACACCGTTAATTCCTCTACGGCCACCGCCGACGCCAATTGTCCTATACTCAGCCAATTCATCAACCCTAACTTCCTCGGCAAAGTTTTCGGCTAAATCGCTAGCATCGGGTGGAATAACCCCAGGGCTAACCAGCTGGTTTAACCTAGACCGAGGCAAAAGATCCGAAGATGACCTAATCTTCCTGGCCTCCCATGCGGCCAAGGGTATCGCAAAATCTTCTGGTCCTGAAAGCCCTAAAGTCTGACAGATTCGGTCCATTTCGCCCTCGGTTCCATCGATTCGGAAGCTGGTGCGGTGACTGATTGGGGGAATGTCCAGAGACCGGGTTCGGAGGGTCGGTGATAGCTCAGAAGACGTGGTGATGGACGACGGCTCGTAGTCGACGTTGCGGAGAGCGTAGCGGCGCTCGAGCTTCGGCTTCGGCTTGGAGCAGTCCATGCCGGCTCTGCGTTTAGTGAAAATTTGAGGTATATGATGCATAATGAGTTGGATCCATCTAACACTGACAAGCTCAGCTGCTTAATTTCGCTTCGGTAAGAAAGATGGAAGGATGATGGAGCGGGGAAGTTGGAGATGTTTCTGTAGCTTGATACCAAAGTAGTACAGTACTTATTTTGAACAGGGAAACTGAAGGGGAGACGGAGAAGAACTGGTAAACGCCGTCAGGGAGGAGAGAAAAAACGCGGTGTCTTGTGAGGACAGTAGTGACTGACAGGGAAATGTGTCAGCGGACCAGTAGTTTGCTTCAGAGATGATAGTTATATAAGGAAAGTTGCTGTATCTTTTCTTTTGCGGTAACAATAAAATTATACCCCCCTCGTTTAAATTATTTGATCACTTTGACTTTCACACTTATTTATAATAATAATAGGAGTCATGTATTATGAATTTTTTATTTTATTCTGATAGAAAATATGAGTTTGTGAAAGATTAAACGTGGACGGAGAAATAGAATACAAAATTATAAAATAGATAAATGAAAAAACATTTATAGAAATTTTTTTAATTTGAAAAGTGATCAATTTCTTTGATATTGCCCAAAAGAAAATATGATCAATTCTTTGCGACGGAGGGTGTGTATCACAACCGCAAGTATTCCACATCGAAAGTGAATACACATTTAAAGTCGCACGACGTCCTCGCTCACCTAGTAGGTATCTATATACCCTACCACCAATATAGAATTCGGCTCGAAAATCATGAGAGACATAGAGTATAGTTGGCATAGGTCCAAAAGACACACATACCTATACAAGATCGAACAACTCCAACTGCACCGAAAGTCTAGCTCGACTAGCATAAGATACCAATACTAGCGCCAAATTAAGGAACTGCTCTTTTCTTTCTGCAATACATATATATATATATATATATATATATAGAGAGAGAGAGAGAGCAAAATACGACACCTAAAAGCGACGTCAAAATGCTGAGAGATAATATGGACCGACATTGCAACCCTATTTATAGTATGTGCGGATAAGATCGATGGCATAATTTTAACATGGGCTAATTACACTTATGCCCTTGAGGTTAGGGAATAATTACAGGCAATGACAATAATTTAGACAAATAACACTTATGTCTGTTGACTAAACGGAATCTTAAAAAAACCTCCATCAGAAAAGAAAACCCTAATTAATCTGAACTTTACTCTTTCTCCCCCCCCCCCCCACCCATTTCACCGCCACCCCCCACCTCGCTCGCTGTTGCTCCCGCCACCCCACCCACTGGCCACCAAGACTTCCCTCTGCCCATCCCCTCGGTAGTCACCTCCATCAGACCACGACGCCATCAGCCCCCTCCCTGGCCCAATCCCGTCGCAACCCCCTCCCTCGCCCAACCCTGTAGCAGCGACACAGCCGCAGCCCGTTAGACCACGACCCCATCAGCCCTCTTCCTGGCCCAATCCCACCACAACCCCCTCCCTCGCCAAACCCAGTAGCAGCGCCGCAGCCCGTCCCTCGCCCCCACCGTATGTTATACCATTTCCATAGCACCGACATCATCCCCACTTCCACAACCACAACCGCCAACCTCTGTCGCAACCACCACCGACCGCCTCTACAATCACCAGAGTAATTCCTCGCCCCCTTACTTCTGCGTCACAATACTCCTCACAACCGTGTAGATCGAACAGCTGTGTACACCTATGAGGTGGTGTCGTGGTGTTGGAATGATGTAAAGGTGGTGCACGGCGAGGTGGGGGGAGGGAGGGGGCGACGGCGGCGATGGCGGGGTGTGCGTGTGTGAAACCATAATCTGGGGATTAGTATTTGTAAACCCTAATTTGAAAATTAGGGTTTTTCAAAACCCTAAATTTCAAATTAGGATTTAAAATCTTAATTTAAAATTTTAAAATTATACAGTACAAGGGCAATATCGTCATTTTAGAAGTACATAGTGATGACATCATAAAAAAACGTACACTTTTTAGATGGAATCCTAACACATGGACGCAAGTGTTAAATTTTGAAACTTATTGTTCTTGACTGTAATTATACCCTAACCTTAGGGACACTGTTGTAATTAGCCTTTTTAATATTCAATTGTGAACTCAAGCGTAAGATGTCTGGTTTGTCGTTAGAACGGTGAAAGGTATGCTCGTGTCCACCACAAATCTGAATACAAATGTGCTGAGTAAGCTGTTTCATTTTGTTTTTGCATCTAATTCAAGTACTAATTTCCCTTGATGACATTCCGGTGAACGTAGAGTGAGAAACATGTAGATAAATGTTTAATATAGATGATCATATGACTTTTCGACCATTAGCAAGATGCTAAACACACCATTCTCCAGCTAAAACTAATAGCGTGAAGAGAATAGGACGGAATAGGGGTTAAACACCACCTTGAGATAAGATTTATTTATGAATAAAAAGCCATGAATGGGTTAAAAGAACTACAACGGCCTCAAATATGAGAGGATTGTCGGTATAAAATGATTGCAAGAGAGATGGTGATATTTTATGGTTTGGTTTGAGTATGGATTCAATGGCAGATCTGGTACTGGAGTATTCTTCTAAGCTTTAAAAGAGGGACACACAAAGGGTGTTGTTTTAGGGAATTGGGGGCAAGTTTTATGTTTTGTTCCTAAAATGATGTAGTTTTGGTTGTAACTTGTCTAGATTTGTCCACTTTCTCACATATAGGTATACGAGTATATGTGTATATACATACATATATATATATATATATGTGTGTGTGTGTGTGTGTGTACACACACACGGATACACACACACACTAGGGGAAAGCAAATATAAGGCTTGCCTCATGCAACTTGCGTGAGGCTAGCGGCAAAAACTACGTAGTTTCATTAACAGAAATGAGGTCAGATATAGCCTCTCTCTCTCTCCCCCCCTCTCTCTTTGAGCCCTCCCCCTTCCCCATGTTTTCCTCTCGTCTCATCTCCATCTTCTCTGTCGCAGGCCCTAGCAACCCACCATCGTCCCAACCTTCCTGCGTCGGCCACCGTTACCCATCAACGCCCCAACCTTCCTGCCAATAACACACTCACCATCATCAACAGCCCAACATTCCACCATGGACCACCAACCGCAGCCACGATCAAAGCCACCGCAAGCACCATCTCCAACGTAAAAACCCGTCATCCACCTTCCACCGTTAATCCACTATAGACCACCAATCATAGCCACCATAAAAGCCACCGCAACCACCATCTCCAACGTAGAAACCCGCTGTCGACCTTCCACCATCACAAGCCACCGCAGCCACCGTTGCTGGAACAGTCTTCTTTCTCCCACGACCGCAACGCCCACCATCACAAGCCTCACGCCACATAATAAAATCAGGCAAGTTTTAATCTACTATGCCTCTCTTTTTGTATTGGTTTTGTGAATGATTTCTTCAGAGTTTCTCACACTTCTTATACTTCCAATTTGATCAACAACTGTTCGATAAAAGTCTTAGCATATTTAATCTTATAGATGTTAGGGTCATAGCCTTGGATATGGGAGCTTTGGTTGCAGGAGTGAAATATCGAGGCAACTTTGAGGAGAGATTGAAAGCTGTTTTGAAGGAAGTGGAAGAGGGATCCTGTGATGACGTCCACCTTGTTCTTGGCGCTGGCCGAATTGAGGGATCCATGGATGCTGCGAACCTCTTTTAAGCCAATGCTCGCTAGAGGGCAGCTAAGATGCATTGGCGTGGCAACATTGGAGGAGTATAGGAAATATGTGGAGAAAGATGTTGCCTTTGAGTGGCGTTTCCAGCAGGTATATGTGGCTGAACCCAGTGTTGCTGACACAATTAGCATTGTTCAAGGGCTAAAGGAGAAGTATGAAGGACATCATGGTGTTAGGATACATGATCGAGCTCTTGTGGTTGCAGCACAATTGTCAAGCCGATACATAACTGGTATATTTCCAATTCTATGAGCCATTAAGCTGCATTTTGAAACGTACTCTTTATAAACTACATATCAACTCTTCTGGAACCTTTCGAAACTTGTTGTTGGATATGTTCTGTGCAAACGCTTATCTTCTCATTTATGCTATAAGTTCTTTTTCTTTTTTTACCATCTAGAATCCAGGCCCACACAACCGTCCAGCTCACGCCCCCTCTCACCTAAAGTCACGTAATTCTTCTACCAAAGTTCACTGCATCTTAAAAAGTTCTACCGATGTTTCTCTTCTTCTTTGCTTTCTTCTCTTTGTGTGAGGTGGTTAAAAATCATGTTTCTTTGTTTCCATTCTATGTGGAAGATTCATGACCATTACTCAGAAAAGTTTCGTGAAGGAAAAAGAAGTTGGACTCAAAAAGAAATGCATGCTATATATGTAATTGTTTAGCACTATAAAATTTCCAATTTTAGATGGAAATATTCATGAACCCTATGTCAGCAAAAGGCTTCGTGAACATAGAGAGTTCAAGTTATTTGGCTAATTGCTTTCGAAATCCGATTTTGATCTACATAGTTTAGTGTTGCTGGAAAGGCTTTAAAATCTAAAAAGATGGTATTCTTAAAAGTAGGGGAAGTTTCTGGAGTTCTTTTTCAAAATCTTGTCTGCCAAAAAGTCAGACAAGATTAGGCAATAAGATTTAATTAGCCTTTTATCACACAGTTCAACAACAACATCATCATAAAGGTAAATATCATAAATTCAAAATTTATTAAATATAGAAAATGACACTGAAATGCTATGAGATTTTAGACACTAAAGTGTCTCTTTAGTACCATATTACCTTGAAATTTGCAGAAAATTATAATTTGATTTACTAATTTTAACGAAAGAAACACCCCTTTTACTGATAAGATCATTTAATACCCTTCATGGACAAGAAAAAAGCCGACAAAATTTCATGATGTAGATATTTTAAAAATCATAGGGACTACTCTTTTGCACTTGGCCAAAATCAGAGCATAAATTGCTTTTGAAATTCAAATTTTGGACTATTGGAAAACAATTGGCTTTAGCGACACTTTTTTGCTCCTACCTTAAGAACCCTAATTTTGCACCCGCCTACACACTTCTTCACCCACCGCACACACACACACACACACATAAGGCTAATACATACTGCATAAACTTACACACACCATGCACACACAACTTACAACCCCCCCCCCCCCAACACACACTAAAAGACACATAACGCGCACTCTCTCTCTCTCTTACACACACACACAAACATAGACTAAAACACCCACTCAACACACACACTCACTCTAACACGCACCTCATGCACACACTTACTCACACACTGGAAGACATACCCCCCACCCCCCGGCACACACAAGTACACTAAAACACACGCAACACACACACACACACACTGATTCCACACCTACACACAAATACGTTGATTACACACAAATCATACTCGCACAAACCAAACACACACTAACTACATGAACACACACCTAAACAAACTAAATCACACACAAAACACACATCTAACTTGCAATTATCACCTATTCCAAAATCAAAGAAATTCATCTACATTTGGCTTGCACTTACCCTCAACAATTCCTCTGAAATTTTCCAACTGAAAACTCCTCTTCAGGGCTGCAATTGTTCACTAATTCCTCTCCATTTCTTCAGATTTTTCTCTCCTTCTGTTGCACCATAATTCCCCTCTCCACTCTCCCCTTTATATAACCTAAAAATCCCAAAACCATGATTACTATCCATGCTTAAGTTCCAATATAATTTCATGCATCATCCATTAACTATAAAATGGAGAAAAGTGGTTGCCTAGTGGGAATAAAACACACACACACACACAGAAAGAGAGAGATACACATATATGTATATATGTACTTTTTATCTAAGTAAAAATCTAAGGTGCTTCATCCCCCCCCCCTAAAGTTTTGTCCTCAAAATTGAAGTAAGGTACCTAAACAAGTGTGGCTAATTCTGATGTATCAATGCATTAGTCTTCCACGTGGCCTCCCTTTATGGTGTGATTTTTCCAGATCACTTTGACAACATGCACTACTTCGGAGTGAAGGATTTGCTCCTTTCTATCGATAATTTTTACTAAAATTTCCTAGTACGAGAGGGTTACTCGAATTTTGATTCGTTTAAGTCTTATCACATGGGCATGATCTGTAACTTATTTTCTTAGCCTCAAAACATGAAATATATTATGCAGATGGTCCAACTCCTGAGGTGGTTAAAGTTTGTAGGCTACCATTTTAATCCTTGACATGGTACCTAAAAGATCTGATTGACCAAGGACTCAGTTCCCCCTTTTTCCAAACGACATAATTATTTTCCAAGATTATACTAGAAATATGAAGTTTCCCACCTTATTCTCTGTGTCTTTTGCCCGCATAGCTGTTTTGTATACTTTGGGTGCTGCGAGAGAACAATTCTCTCGCGGACGATTTTAACCTCGTCTTCAGTCTCATTCATTAGCTTACCACTGCACAACTTCCACTCTCAAACCATATGTGAACAAATTAGAGTGCGACACTTCTGAATATACAATTCTTCATACAGGGGCCATCATGATACTCGTTTCATAAAATTATTATTGTTAGAGAATTCTATTGAAGGAAATTTTTTGTCTTAATTCCCCCCAAGTCTACGGCACAGGTTTGCAACATATCTTCCGATATTTGAATTGTGCACTCCAATTGACCATCCCTTTGAGGGTGGTATGTTGTGCCCATGCTCAACTTGGTTCCCAGTTTCTCCTGAAACTTTCTCCAGGAATTAAAGGTGAACCTTGAAGCCCAAACACAATATACACGGGGACTCCATATTGGCTAACAACCTCCTTGACATATAATCGGGCCAACTGCTCGGTGGAATAGACTTTCTTGTTGAAATAAATCAAGAAGTCTTTGTCAGACGATCAATTATAACCTAAATAAATGTGAACTTATTGGTCATTCAAGGTAATCCTAACACAAAATCTATGTTGATGTGGTCCTACTTCCATTGTGGAATGGGGAGGGGTTGCAATTGCTCAGCAATCTTTCGATGATAAATTTTATTTGTTGACATGTCAGACACTTGGATGCTTATTCCGATATCTCTTTCTTCATGTCGGGCCACCAAAATTTTGCCATAAATCACAATACATTTTTGTCTCTTTCGGTTGAATCGAGTACTAAAAGCAATGGGTATCAGTCAAAATTTCTTTCCTTAAATCGCCGCTAGCCAGAACATATACTCGACCTTCATATCTATAAATTTCCTCCATATCATAATAGAAGTTCTCCTGATCTTTCTTTTTGAATTGTCTTTAGATTTCAGGCAACCTTTTTGTCTTGGATTTGAGCTTCCTTAATTTGATCGAGTAAGGTAGGTCGGATTTCCAAATGAAATAGGCTACTATTCCCGAACATCGCTTTCGAGCTTGTTCAAATCCTCAACAAAATGGCTTTTGTTTTGGTAATCACCGGGGGTAGGTTCCCCACACTTTTCTTACTCAACGCATCCGCTACAATATTTGCCTTATGGATGATACATAATTGAGCAATCATAATCCTTAAGGAATTCTAACCATCTCTTCTATATGTTGAGTTCTTTTTGAGTGAAAATGTATTTTAAACTCTTATGATCCTTACAGATCTCACAAGTTTCACCATACAAATAATTTCTACAAATTTTCAAGGCAAGCACCACCGCAGCTAATTCTAGGCCATGTATCGGATAGTTCCTCTCTTGGTTTTCCAATTGTCTTGATAAATAAGAAACCACCTTCATTTTGCATGAGAAAAGAACCTAGTCCATCCAGAGATGCGTCATTATAAATAACAAACCTTACGGATCCATAAGGCAGTGTAAGAACTAGTGCACTTTCTGGCCTTTTCTTTAGTTCTTTTGGGCAGGTTCGTTAACATGGAGGGAATCCAATAATATCTGGTTAAGCCTAGGAAGTTGCAGACCTCAAAAATAGATGTTGGACGCTCCCAATTTGACACTGTTTCAACTTTTTTTAGATATATTGACATCCCCTCACTCAAAGCAATGTGCCTCAGAAATTGCACTTCTTCTAACCAGAACTCGCACTTTTTGAACTTGGCATACAACTTATGTTCTCTCAAAATTTGCAAAACTTGCCTCGAGTGCTCTTCTTCGCTCTTAGAGTAAATCAGGATGTCGTCAATGAAAATGATGACACAATGATCAAGATACTCACGAAAGACACAGTTCATCAAATCCACGAATGCAGCAGGGACATTGGTCAACCCAAATGGCATTAATGAAAAACTTATAATGCCCATACTTAGTTCTAAAGGTAGTCTTTATGATATTGCTTCCCTTAATCTTTAAGTGATGGTAATTAGATCTAAAGTCAATTTTAGAAAGAAAAAAAAACTTAGCACTTTGCAACTAATAAAAAGGGTCACCTATACGAGGCAACATATATTTATATATGATGGTCACCTTATTTAATTCACGGTAGTCAATGCACAACCTCACAGAACCATCCTTCTTCCTTACAAACAACACCAGAGCTCCCCAAGGTGATATGCTAGGATGGGTGAACCCTAATTTTAGTAGTTCTTCTAGTTGCACTTTCATTCATTCATCTCAGAGGGTGCCAGCCTATACGGAGTTTATGAATTAGGATCAGTTCTGGGAACAAGATCAATACTAAACTCTATCTCATGGTCCTGGGGCAGACCGCGAAGGTCTTCAGGAACAACATCGGGAAACTCATTGACAACCAAAATTTGTTCTAATTAGGGTTCAGTCAGACGGGTAAACATGGGCTAGGTAGCCTCAACACCTATTATGTAGGCTACAACGAGCTCTTAGAGCGGTTACTAATTAAGGGGGCCTCATAGATTTATTCCCTTGGGTAATAATATTGGGCTTATTAGGCACCGACAAGTTTATCAGTTTAGAATGCCAATCTATATTAGCATGGAGTGTGGCTAACATACTTATTCCAAGGATAACATCAAAATCTCATAGATCTACGGGTATAAGGTCGGTAAAGAATATTTGGTCATGAATTTGGATTGGATATTTCTTATATATCTTAGTGGCAATGAGGGAATTTCAGTTGGGTTTATTCACAACAAGTATAACATCAAGCGATTGGCAGAGTATGGTCAGTTTATTGGTGAATAACGATGAAATGAAGAGTGGAAGATAAAGTACTTCTTACCATGTCTTGGGATCTCTCAGTGTCACGACCCGAACTCATAGGTGGGCCTGTGAGCTAGGTCCGTGATCGGCCGCAGGCCCATTGGACTCCCACCAAAGGCTCTGTCAGGCCTTACTCGCTAAAATCAATATGGACTGCAGCGAAAATTAAAACCTTTACAACTCCAAATAAAAATCTACTATTTGAATGTCATTACAATCCTTCTTACTAGAACTCAACTTGTCTAATGCAGTGTTCAGAGCTTTACCATAAGGTTCTGATTCTCACATTCATCATCATCACCTTACCTTTAAACCTAAAATGATAAGTAAGGAGTGAGCTTCCATGTGCTCAGTAAGTAACCAATAATTCAACTAGGTAGACCATAGCATACCAGAAGATAATTCACTTTATATTATAGCAACAATATCTAAAATCATAGAGTAAGGAAATCATCTGGTAAAATAAAATAGAGAACATGGAACAAAATTAGGGCTTAAAACCATTAGCACAAAATCTCACAACAAACATTTCCATTCCAACTTAAGTTCAAACGGTATGCTGCGGTCAGCGTACAAGCCCCCCTAACTAGGGCCCGAAATCCCTCCTACACTAGGGCCTGAAATCCTTCCTACTGTGAATGCAAGGGCGAAACAGAAGCAACAATACTGTGCATCAACGTACAAGTCCTGTTGACCAGGGCCCGAAATCCAACTTTTCCCCCGTTGGATATGGGACACACCAATCGAATAAACAAAAATGACCTTTTGGTTCATCGTAAGCACAACCACCCATCAATTTATAGTCAAACCATCCTCACACCCCTTTCGATAGTTTTCAAGTTGTTCATTATTCAATATAACGTCAAATACCAAAACATCTCACTTGTACCAAACATTTCAAATCTGAGTTCCATTACAATTTCTAAACAAAATATCATTTACATGCTGGTCCGATTTTTAACAAGAAACAAATTACTAAAAGTTTTTTGGCAAATCAAATCAGCGCAGCTAAACGTAATTAAAATAGTCGGTGCTCATAACACCACTTTTTTACAGTAGATATATGTTTATATATAAAAACACTAGTTGAATCAAAGGGTCACTTACTTGAAGCTGACACATTTCCTCGATCCAAAATCCGGCACGATTGACAGTTGTAACCTCTGACCAACAGAACCGTCAGGTTATACCTTACATCTCCATAACCCCAACTTCACTATAACCCAAAAGGCATCGTTAGTGAGGTTGCAGAATTCCTGTTAGATATTTTCTCAAACTACTTCGACGCTACATCCAACCACCCATTACACAACCCGTCCAAAATCGTGCTCAATTCACCATGTCATTCTCGGGCATTTCCTCACAGTTACCAAGCATCCCTCAATTCACCCGATTTAATAATCCACGAAGCAACCTTGTGCTAAATAGTATCCAGTTAATCTCTAGAGCTCCCACTAACCATTCCCTTTTTATTTATTCTCATAACCTTTTCCAAAAAATGCACACACATGCATAGGGTACACCTACACCATGTCCACCTACTATACACAACACACACATTGTTTAAACACACATAATACACACTATCGTACCCAAATCACACCACCATATACACACTACCACGGCTGCCCAAGTCTAGCCACCGCAAGCGCCATCATTAAATTATAATAATTAACTACAATAATATCAAACTTGTACCACTGAACCCTCATTTCATAGTCAATACCACCAAAACCCAACATACTGGCTGCTTGCTTTCACAACCAATCTACCATTACAAGTGCCGTCTTCCAACAATTTACAACCAGTCCACCACCATTCTTGCTACTATGCTACACCCAAAAACCAACTCTAAAGCACCTCCACATTACGCACCCAAACAAATAACAAGCTTTTACACACATGGTGCATTCCCGCAGCTCACATACCCACAAATATCCACTGTGTAGATCCACAAAACATACCACCGAACACACACCCTACACAAGCATCCCACATAATGCACACAAACACTCTATACCCACTTGTACACACATTTCACGCACATCTTTATTACTTTCACACCGACAAAACAAAAAAACACATTTGGTTTATACAAAAGACTCACAAACACACTCTCAGAGAAAACACAGATGCACGCCCCCTTCACAACAACCACATGCAAAATACACCACCATAGACACACATATACGAACATGCAAACCCTTGCACAACATGCACCCGTCCACCCACAAACACCCAATACATGAAGAGCCTGTATATCCTAACATACACAATCGCACTTCTCACCCACTATACTATCACACCACAGTACCCTACATATACATTGTAATGCTCCGAAATTTTAGAGTGTTAATATCAAATAAACAAAGTCAAAAAATCTCAAAATATCAAAAGTCTCACATGTGGTTATTCAGAGCATCTACTAATTAATCTTAAAGATACATCATTAATTACCACAACGGTCTAAAGAATTTTATAATCCAAATTACTTCAACACGGAGTTTCAAAATAAAATCTAAACAAATTTAATTATCTTAATTATTGCATCTAAAAATACTAATACTGACTCTTAATCCCATCTAACTCACACAGCTAGCCTTGTAATCTAATCCCATCTATTAATCACCTGAAAGGAAAACGATAAGGGAGTGAGCCAAATGTCCAGTAAGGTTGCTCAATGGACTAACCAAAAGGAATACAAAAATGTCTGAGAAGATAGAATTATTGAGATACTAACAGAAACAGATACAAAATAGAATTTCAAATTTGCAAAATATGTTTTTATACATAGACCGACACTAGAAGAGTCATTCAGAATATAAAGTCCCATATGCCAGCATTGACACATGAAATAAAGTTCAAAAAATAAGATTGCGATCTCTAGCTCATCCCACTAAGCTAGCCCACATTTCAATCCACGTGGGTAAGTCAGAAATAGAAAAGTCGCATACACGTGATATGGCTCACAAGTGTATTCTATCATTATATAAGTTTATTGCGATGAAGAGCAATCATTTGTCTAAAGAAAAAGTTAACGCCCACATAAATGCATGCGTCCCACATTAATGCAACTTTTAATTCAATCATGCAAGCCTAATAGCAAAAACATTGGACAATAACATAGAAAGAACACGTTTCAAACATTATCAGAGCATCTGGTAGATTGAAAACATGTAGCAGAATGGCATATGATGACATTTAGAAATATGAGCAAACTAAGGCTCCGTTTGACAATTATTTTTTTTGGTTTTCAATTTCCAAAAAAAAAAATTAAAGCATAGTTTAATTTGTTTCTTACAAAAACAAGTGAGTGTTTGATAACCCAGTTTTTTTTTTTTTTTTTAGTTTTTCTTTGGGTGTTTGATAACCTAGTTTTTTTTTTTTTGAGTTTTTTTTGTGGTGACGATGGCTGGTCGCTGTCGACGATGGTCTCCAACGACCAGCGGTGGCCGCCAACTGTCGACTGGAGGTAGTCGCCGGCGGTGGTCACCTCGCCGCCGGCAGTTATCGGTGGTGGTCTCCAGTGGTCGCCAGTCGCCGGCGGTCGTCAGTCGCCGGCGATGGTCGTCTACCAAACGCAGTCACTGCCGGCGTCATTGACGGTGGCCGCCGGTCGCCGACAGTGGTCTTCGATGGCTACCGGCGGTGGGAGGGTGGTGGTCTAAAAAAAAACCAACACTGAAAAAAAAAACCAGTTTTTGAACTTTTCAAAAACAGCCTTGATTTAAAAACTGGGTTTTTAAACTGAAGGAAAAAAAAAGAAAAATGGTTACTAAACGCAACTTTTTTTTTTTCAGTTTCCAAATTGAAAAAAAAATTAAAAAAATAATGTGTGTCAAACAAGGTCTAAGAAAAATACGAGTCTTAACGAAAAAAAAAAGTGAATGTAAAACTATGGGACATAAATGGGACTGAAATGTTATTCTCTTTTCGATTATATTTTTACTTGAGTTAGAAATTTCAAACAAAGAAAGAGAATGATGGGACCAGCCATGTGTAGCCTTCTAGACAGATTTTACCCATGAATACTTTGCTGTGCTCAGTACTCAAATATGGCAAGTCTAATGGACCATGTAGAATCAAGCAATGGGACTAATTCCAATAAGAATTAACTGAATAAAGGAACAAGGAATCAAGGTAACTTGGTTAAAGGAAAGTATATACTAATGGTTGGCTAGAAAACAAGAGAAACATGATGTTTGATGTTAACTATGGAAGGTGGAATTCTCAAATTGACTACATAGGATTGACACGTCAACTGCACCATGGTTCATGAGTTAACCGACCACAACACACACTTTAAGGAACAAAGTAGTATGTGAATAATGAAAAGCAGGTCGCCGATAGGTTATAGGAAAACGAAACAATAAATCATTTGTTACGATACTTAGAGGTGTCAAATGGGCCGGGCTTGGGCCGGCCCAGCCCAAGCCCATCGGGCCTCCAGCAAATCGGGCTAGGGCCGGGCCAAAGGGGCTGCCAACCGGGCCAGGCCGGGCCTGGTTCTGGGGATATCTGGGCCCGGTCCAAGCCCAGGCCTTAGGCCCAAAATTTAGGGCCAGGCTTAAGCAGGGTCCGGGCCCAAAAAAATTTTTTTGATTTTTTTTTGGCATTTTTTTGTTATTCAAGGTAAGGGTTTTAATTATGGTAATTTTTTGTTATTGTTTAAGCAAATTGTATTCTAGGCACGTCCAATATTCATAATTTAACGAATCTTATGTTTATCCTTTTATTTCATTATAAATCATAAACATTGAAGATAAATGTATTTATAGGCCCTCCTCCTTTTATCCGGGCTTGGGACCGGCTGCTTGTAAACAAACAGGCGAAGTTACCTATTTTTTTATATATACGAAAAAATATATATCTTGCTTGTAAAAACTTATATATATATATATATATATGAAAAAAAAAACTATATTTTGTGAGAAATTTTATTCTTAAAACTTAAGAGAAGGAAAATAAAAAGAAATTACCTAATCATCCGGAAGTACTTCAACATCCGAGTCACTGCTCTTCCTATCATCAATCGGTTTATCTTGCTCGCGGTATTTCGCATCAAGATAATCCTTCCAACATACACATAGCTCGAGCGACTCGGGGTTAAGACGACTCCTCCTGTCATCCAAAACCCTCCCGCTCGCTGAAAATGCCGACTCTGAAGCAACCGTGGAGGCTTGCACTGGCAGTACATCCCGTGCAATTTGGGATAAAGTTTTATACATGTTTTGATTTTGTTTCCAAAAATTTAACAAATTAAAATTAACCTGTTCTTGCATTGATAAATCAGAATAATGATCAGTATTTGAATATACACCAATCTCATTAAAAGAGAAAAAAGTAGACGAACCTGCCGAATTAGAAGTACCTTCACCTGGTAGTTGTCTTGCTACTAGATGTTCAAAGCCCTTAAGGTATGGCGCATAATACCTCTCAGCAGTCGATGATGAAGCTCGCCCGCGCACGTCAGCAGAATTACGATAGAGGTTGAACAGTTCCTCAAATGTCTTGCTCACTTTCGCTGTGAGTGCGGTTGTATCCTCTACTGGGTAGCACATTAATATCGATATCTCTTGTATCGAGACGTTCACGCCATGCAACTTTAACCTAGGATCTAAACAAGTAGCCACAGCAAAAATAACAGGCAGTTCACTCCAATATTTATTAAACTTTTTATCCATCACTTTTACTATTTCCTTAAAGGGTCCTATATATCTCCATTTTGTTAACATTGTAGCCATCTTGAGAATTTCTATTACAGCGAGAGGAGAGGTGGGATAGTACGTACCAGACAATAAATTGGTAGACGTGTAAAATACCTCCAAAAATTCAGCTAGGTATGTGGCCATCTGCCATTCCTCTTGAGTTGGCAAGCCGGCTGGGAACTGGGTTAGTAGAAAATGCGTATAGACTTCTCTGTATGCCAGAATGTGTAAAAGCATATGGTATGTAGAGTTCCACCTGTGGACCACATCTGTAACTGCTCTCCTGCGAGGCATATTATATTCAACACACAACGTTTTAAATTGTTGTGTTCTCGGACTCGAACTATTAACATACGCTGTCATACCCCTCATTTTGACAAGAATATCTCCTGCAGCAGCTAAACCATCTTGAACAATTAAATTAATTATATGACAAACACAACGAACATGAAATAATTTACCAGAAAGTACAGGTTTGAGGCTCTCCTTTAAAGCATCAACAGCAGCTGTATTGTTAGAAGCATTATCAAAACTAATACTCATAATCTTATCCTTTAATTTAAATGTGGTACATGCTTTTAATATAATAGTAGCAATGTTCATTCCATCATGCGGAAAAGGAAAGAGCTCGAAAGCGATGATTCTCTTGTGCATAATCCAATCTGCATCAATCCAATGGGCGGTCACACAAGTATAACTAACAAAAGTAAATGGAGATTGCCAAATATCAGAAGTAAGACTAACTTTACCGTCAAATTTATCGAAATAATCGATCAGGCGTGCTTTAGCAGCATTATACTGTCGGAGTGCATCGGATCTAGTTGTGTTTCTATGAACCTTTTTGTACAAAGGTTGAACGTATGTGTTCATATATCTAGAGTGCTTAGCATTATCGGCAAAAGAAAAGGCTTGTTCATCGTGAATAACAAATTCAGCGAGACCGTCTCTTTGCTCTCGCTGATTATAAACAAATAACTTACCGTCAAAAGATAACTGCGTTTGGGTAGGTTCGACGTGGCCTTGTCGAGGTGCACACTGAGGGTAATGCCTGTTAAGATGTCCATTACCACTACCAGACGAAAATAATTTAGCACAGTACTTACATCGAGCTTTTCGGATGCCGTCCACCATAACTACATCAAAATGATTCCAACACTCGGCTTTTTTTTTTTTCCCTTTTGGACTTCTGGCTCATTACCGGAGGCATTGCTCGGCCCTTCTTCATCATGACCAGGCATAGGGTTAAGATTATGCCACGGAGTAGTAGCTTCGCCAACCGAGCTGCGTCCTTGACTATAATGCGGGGGGTCTTGATCAGGCGTGTATTCAAAATCTGGAATGTTTTGATTGAACTCCCAATTGGCTTGGGTATCTATCATACAGCCTGTACTCATTCGTCCAGGAACGAATGGTTGTGGTGGTGCTTGGATTGGTGTTTGTGATGGCCGTGGTGCTGGCGCTCGTGCTGGTGGTGGTGTTTGTGATGATGATGGACGCCTCAGTTTCTTCAATAATCCAGCCATATTTGACGCTAAACTAAAATTAGTAAGAGTAACTAAATACACAAGTATAAGAGCAGTAATTAGTAATTAGAAATAACAATTAAAAGAATTAAAGAGTAACAAATGAATTACTGAGGGTAATTCGAAAATGGAGAGAGTTAGTAATTAAAAAAATTAGTAATAGTAATTGATAAATATAAAAATTCACTAATTACTAATTACTAGACAAAAGAATTAGAGAGTAACAAATTAATAAGAGGAGTGATTAGTAATTAAAATTTAGCAAAAGTAGTAATTAGTAAACAAGAGTAATAATATACAAGAGTACTAATTAGTAAATAAGAGTAGTAATTAGAAAGAGTAGTTATTAGCAAGAGTAGCAAAGCTTGTAGAAATGTAGAATGTTTATATAAGAGAGAGTAAGAAGATTGGTGTGAAAAATTAAAGAGAAATTGTGTGAATTTATAGATTTTTGAAACTTCACAAAAGACCAAAATACCCCTAAAAACTATCCGTTTATAGTTGTTGGGGAGGGTAAGAGTGTAAAAACCTTTAAAGGAGTTGGAATAATTAAGTTAGACTAAAATACCCTCCAAACTAGCCATTATATTGCTGTTGGGGGGGTAAAAGTGGAATTTTGGAAATGAATGGGGAATAAATCCATTGGGGGAAGGGGGGGGGAACACCAAATTTTTAAACAGGTGGGGGCTACTGAAAAGGGCCAATCTCGGGTCGGAAATTCGGGCCAATTCCGGGCCAAACCCGGGCCTCGTTTTGGGCCAGGCCAGACCCGGGCTTTTCCGGGCCGGGCTGGCCCGGGCTTTTTCTTAGAAATGCTTGGCCTGGTCCAAGCCCAGCCCTAAGCCCAATTATTTCGGGCCTGTACTGTTCATGCAAGGGCCGGGCCAGCCCGGGCTTTTTTCAAGCCAGGTCGGGCTGGGCCGCGGGCCGCCCGGCCTGTTTGACAACTCTAACGATAGTCGAGTAATTCCAATTGTAATTCTAAATTGAAAGATTAAACCCTTGTAAGGAAGAATTCATCAGTCCAACGCTGATTTAGATTTCAGAAACAACAAACCCTTACCTTTAATTGCACGATTAAGCCCAAAACTTCGATCTTCTCAATCCAATTGCATCAAAAGCCCTAAAAATTAATATACCCCACGATTCCAATCAGGTTCTAACAACAAAGAAAATTCTTAGGGTTCATACTATGAATCTTAATCCAATAATCGAATTGAATTTTACCTCAAAGTAATTTGCAAAGCCCAATAAGTCTCTTCCTAGGAATTCTTTGGAGACTCGTATGAAGTCTTTTGTGTTCCTATGAAATATTGTACATATGAAATTAAAAGTCTTAAAAGGTATATAACTATATTCTTAAAACGACTAAAATTCTAAAATACTCATTACGTCCCCAAACTCTCTAAATTTATTTTATTTTATTTTCTTTCTTTTTTTATTAGCATTTAAATATGCGGGGTCTAACATCCCCCCCCCCCCCCCAAAAAAAAATCCGTCCTCGAAATCAAAATGTACCTGAGGCACCAAAAAGGTACAGATAAGTACGTCACGTATATTCTTCAAATTCCCAAGTGGCCTCCTCAATTTCATAGTTCTACCATAAAACCTTAACTAAGGGCATGACTTTTGTCCTTAATACCGGTGATCACGATGGTCAAGAATCTCAACGGGTTACTCTTCATAGGAAAGATCATCTTGCCTTGATAAAGGCTCATACAACACAATGTGTGTCGAATCATAAACGTCCTTCCTCATATTTGAAACATCGAACATTATGAACGTGCCAAAGCTCTGGCGGGAATGTAACTTTATAAACCTCCGGACCGATCCTCTCTAAAATCTCGAATGGCCCAACAAACCTGGAGCTAAGCTTGCCCTTCTTACCAAAATGCATCACCCCCTTCCAAGGTGAAACTCTTAAGAATATGTGATCACTTACCTCAAACTTAAGTTTGAAGCGACAGTGAGATCTATAACTGCGTTGTTTGTCCTGAGCTGCTTTGAGACGTTCCCGAATCAAATCAACTTTTGAGTAGTCAACTGTACTAACTCCAGTCCTTACAACCATCTTTCTCCTACTTCATCCCAGGATAATGGAGTCCTGCACCTCCGTCCATACAATGGCTTAAACGGTGCCATCTTATACTTGCTTGATAGCTGTTATTGTAGCTAAACTCAAGTAAAGGTAAATGACTATACCAACTACCACCAAGGTCTAGTGTGCAAGCCATCAACATATCTTCTAGTGTCTGGATGGTACATACAGACTGCCTATCTATCTGTTGGTGGTAAGTGGTGTTGAAATGGAGATTGGTGCCCATAGAATCCTGATAACTCATCCAGAACTTTGAATTAAAATGCAGATCTCGATCCGACACTGTTGATAACGGTACCCCATGCAACCTCACTATCTCATCAATATATAGTCTAACAAGCTCAGATAATGGTGTTGTAGCCGGATGAGAAGGAAATCTGCAGTCTTTGTCAACCTATCAACAATAACCCAAAAAGTGTCAAAACCCTTTACTATCCTCGGTAAGCCAACCACAAAATCTGTTGTTACATGCTCCCACTTCTACTTGCGAAATCTCATGTGGCTGAAGTGGTCCGCTAGGTTTCTGATACTTCATCTTCACTCTTTAACAAACAAAACAATGGGAGACAAACGTTGTTGTATCTGACTTCACGCCGCTCCACCAGAAATGCCCCTTAAGGTCATGTTACATCTTTGTTCCTCCTGGTGAATAGAGAAACTAGAATTATGAGCCTCTCACAATATCTCCCTCCTCAAGGTCATATCAGTTGGCATACAAAGTCTCTTACAAAACTAAACTACACCTCGCTGGTCTACTCTGACTCAGACTGCTTTCCATTGTTAATATTCTCAATAATGCGAATTATACCAGAATCTCCATCTTGAGCTTCCTTGATCCTGCTAATCAAGGAAGGTTGTACCTGCAATGCAGGTAAAGAGCAGAAAACAAAAGATTCTGTTGCTTTTGAAGAGGCCACTGTAGATAGATTTACGGTATACGACAAATAAATGAAACGGTAACATAAAACAATAAAAATAATCTAAGGGTTTATGCACTCTTCTCTATTGATACACATTCTCATTACAAGTATTAAGTTGTCATCAACTATGTTACCTAGGCTGAATACGAGTGTCCAAGTCGGTTACGTGTCCAAGTGTCTTATTTGTCTAATTTTCAAATCCTAATCTATTGCTATTTTTCAGTTGTTCCGCCTCTCCACCATCTTACCATTTGATCTCCAAATCCAAGTTCATCATATCTTCTAACAATTGAGGTTAATAAGTGATAAATGCTGCTAAGTTTCCAGTGTTCTTCCTACTGAGTGCGTTGGCCATGACATTCGCCTTACCAGGTTGATAGTGAATCGTGCAGTCATAGTCTTTCAAAAGCTCCAACCAATGCCTTTGTCTCATTTCAGCCCTTTTTAGGTGAAAACATACATAAGACTTTTATGATCATTGTATATCTCACAGGTCTCACCATACAAGTAATGCCTCCGTATCTTCAAAGCAAAAATCACAGCTGCTAACTCAAGATCATGGGTGGGGTAGTTCTGTTCATAGGGTTTAAGCTGTCTAGAAGAATAGGCAATCACCTTACCATGCTGCATTAAAACACATCCTAAGCCTCTCTTTGAGGCATCACTATATATAACAAAACCTCTTAAACCAAATAATGAGGTCAATACATGTGCACACACCAACCTTTCCTTCATTTCTTGAAAACTAGCCTCACACTTCTCGCTCCAAATAAATCGGGCGTTCTTCTTAGTCAACTGAATCAAAGGTATAGCTATTATCGAAAAACCTTCTTAAAATCTAAGGTAGTAACCTGCCAATCCCAAAAAGCTTTGCAATTTTGTAACAGTGCTAGGCTTCTACCGATCAGTCACTGCCGCAATCTTAGAGGGGTCAACAGCTAAGCCATCCTTGGACACCACACGTCCAAGAAATATAACTTGCTCAAACCAGAACTCGCATTTTTTAAACTTCGCACACAACTGGTTATCCTTCAAAGTCTGTAGGATAATCTTAGGTGCTTACTATGCTCCGCTGCTGACTTAGAATACACCAAAATATCATCAATAAAAACAATAAAGAACCAATCCAAATACTGCCTAAACACACAACTCATCAGATCCACAAACGCATCAGGGGCATTAGTCAACCCGAAAGGCATCACTAAGAACTCATAGTGACCGTAACGAGTCCTAAATGCGGTCTTTGGCACATCCTCTGCCCTAACTTTTAGCTGATGGTATCCAAAACGCAGATTTATCTTCGAGAAAAACCTTGATCCCTAAAGTTGATCAAACAAATCATCTATGCATGGCAAAGGATATTTGTTATGAATGGTGATCTTATTCAACTCATGATAGTCAATGCAAAGTCTCAACGTGCCATCCTTCTTCTTAACAAACAAGACCGGGGCACCCCAAGGTGACATGCTAGGGCGTATAAACCCCCTATCAAGTAGGTCTTGAAGTTGTTCCTTTAACTCCTTCATCTCATAGGTGCCATTTGATACGGAACCTTAGAAATAGGTGCCGCACTAGGGACTAAATCTATCATGAATTCAACCTCATGATCGACGGGTTTTCCTGGCAACTCCCCAGAAAACACCTCAGGAAAGTTGCATACTACTGGTACGTCTGATATCTCAAGACCTTTATGGTTATTATCAAGGACATGCACAATATAACCCTCACAGCCCTTGCGAAGCATACGACGAGCCGAAATAGCTAAGATAATAGACAACCCGCTAGGCTTTAAACCCCAAAACTCAAACTCATGTGAATCAAATAAACGAAAACTGACTCACTTCTCAAAGCAGTCAACTAAGGCATAATAGGATGCCAACCAACCCATGCCCAAAATCACATCAAAATCAAGAATATCTAAAGGAACTAGATCCCCAGGGAGGTCCCTATCACATATGCGGATCTTACAATTCATCAATACTGACTTAACTATCATAGAATATCCAACTGGAATACCCATAGTCAAGAGACTGGGGTTTAATCCCAAGGCAACGTATCACGACCCGAACCCACGGCTGGGCCCGCAAACTAGGTCAGTGACTGGTCGTAGGCCCATTGAACTCTCACGCAGGGCTTCACCAGGCCTTAATATAACCTGTGCATACTATTGTTAGAATTTGCTAAACTCCACGCCATTACTAAGGCTTCTAACAACCAAGTAAACAATCTTACAATATTACTTAACAACTTATCATTTCAAACACCTGACTCATGACCTATCTATGATTTTATGGTTACATATTCCTCTCACAGTCTTACAAAGCAAAAGACTAATATCCATGACATCACAAGGGCGATAAAGTACTACATGGATTCACCATTTCTAACGAACGTCCCCACTAGCCTCAACCTCAGGATCCTTATCAATGTCAGCCCCGTCTAGGCAGTCGCCTGAAAAAAAAAAAGGGAGGAGTGAGCTAGAGCCCAGCAAGCACATTTACTATATCCCAAAATAGGTTTCAGGATTCACAAGCATGCCTTGGATCTTTAACTCAAATGATGAATCAAAATAAAAAAATACAGTAAATATAAATCAAAGGGTTGCATATACGGTTTGAGTGAAATAGTTCTATAGAATAATAAAATAGTAGCACAATAATTATTAATAACTACTCAACTGAATAATCTCTTAATCGGTATGTTGCGGTTAGCGTTTGGTCCCACTGACTTGGACCCGGAATCCCACCTCGGGATGATCATTATTGTGGAAGTAGGAGCGACCACTAACGACAGTACTGCGTGTCAATATTCCGTCCAGTTGACAAGGACCCAAAATCTAAGCCCGTCCAAAATTTACTAGAGTGTCGGTCCTAATCTTCCTCTGTTGGAACCTAACATGATAAAAAGTAAGGATATTAATTCTTTCTCGATGGTCAATTATGTGTTTTCACTCGATTTGCCACAGGGTGTGGAAAATTACCAAAATATCCTCTCTCAGGTGAAAAATTACCAAAACACCCCTGAGTGGCTATCACACCAAAAAATCTTAAAACACTTTAAAATGCCCTTTTAAGCCACCTGAAATTATTTTTAGCTAAAAGAACTTCAGAATATATCTGCTCGAAAACCCAAACCGGTATCCGGATAGAGCGTTCATAAGCCCGTTCTGTTATAAAATAGCTATTGGTCTTAAATAGCACGAAATTTTAGACACTGAAACCTATTAGTAAGATAAGATTCTCCTAAAAATTTGATGGTGCCGAAAATGGTTCGATGATACGTGGAGGTGCCACAAAGGATGCGGTCTGAGTTGGCTTCCAGGTAGGCAACGTGGGAGACAGCAAGGACGGCGCAAGGGCCGAGGACAAGGCTCCCCAGACAGGTCGTGAGGGCTGGCAGTGCTGCGCAGGCAGGGTGACGATGAACAGGACCGACAGTCTACAGTCCGTGATGAGGGTATGGCGTCCAGGGTCCGTAGACGGGAGTTCAAGTATATTTCTCTCACTAGAATTCCAGAGAGAATGTCTCTTTTAGAGAGAGAAAGTGAAAAGTCCAAATGAGAAAAAGATCCTTGAAAAAGCTCCAAAGTCCACTATTTATAGGCAAAAATGTGCATGTGTCATAAGTTGACATGTGTCGCCCCCTGGGAACGACACGTCACCAGGGGGCCAACGCACTGACCCTTCGTTGGACTGCCGGTTCCTAAGTTCGTGCTGCCCTGCCCTTGCAACATCTCTCTGCCTGTCTGAGGAGACTGATCATGCCGCGGTAGCATGGTCAGAGTAGCCCGTTGCCCCAGCCTCCAGTCCAAGCCCTTACTGAATCCCACAGGTCTGGCAGCGGTGGGGAAGACCCGACGCCCAGCTGCCAGGTGGACTAGGCAAGATGCCCTTCCGAAGACCTGCTCCCGTCTCCGAGTGACCCGGGGGTCATAGTCCTTAGGGGTGCCGACGCGAGCCCCCAGTGCCAGAGCACGTAGGCTAGTCACGCAGGCACCCTGGCGGAGATAGTGTCCTGGAGGAGTAGCCTATCCCGTAAGCATATAACATGATTGCAGCGCATGGGGCGCGGTTGAGTGCGGGCGACGAGGGTCGCAGAGTGATCTCCGAGCGACGAGGGTCGTTGCGTGGATGGCGCGCGACCGTGAGCGACGGTTGTCATGGCGACAGAGCGGCCACAAGTGACGGTCATCGAGACTACGAGCGACGGTCATCGCGACGAAGGGGCACGGCCGAGAGCGACGGTTGTCGCGACTATGGCGGAGTGCGGCCGCGAGCGACGGTCGTCGTGACAATGGGGCACGGTCAAAGGTGACGGCGTCGGTGTTCAAGGCAGGTGGCCGACCCCCCCGAAGGGAGGCCGACCCTAGAGGGAGGCCGACCCCCCCGAGGGTGGCCGACCCCTTGGGGTGGCCGACCCTCAAGGGTGGCCGACCCCTTGGGGAGGCCGACCCTAGAGGGAGGCCGACCCCCGAGGGTGGCCGAGGGTGGCCGACCCCTTTGGCCGTGGCCGACCCCCCGAGGGTGGCCGACCCCTTGGGGTGGAAGGCACGCCGAAGTCGCTTCACGAATGGTTCACGTGACTTGAGCATGCGTTGCTTTGACCGGCCCTCGAGCGTTGAAAAGTTGACCGCTGACTGGGTGATGTGTCGTGCAAAGTGGGTCCCTTGGCGGGTCTTGGGGTGCGACCAGAATAGGGTATGAACATAAGCCCCCTGCGTGTGGCGGGCGCGGAGGGGCAACCCGAGCGGGCGTCGCATGCATAAACGATGTGGTTACAGCCCCTCTTGCTGCGGGGGCCAGGGTTCCTGGTAATGGAGCCGGCGATGACGCTAAGCCCGTGTAGCAGTTTGATTGAGTCGGCGATGGCTTCAAGGTTGTGAGCCCATCCCGTAGTTTGATTGAGCCGGCAATGGCGCTAGCCCGTGCAGTTGATTGTGTCGGCGATGGCTTCAAGGTTGTGAGCCCATCCCGCAGTTGATTGTGCCGGCGATGGCTTCAAGGTTGTGAGCCCATGTAGTTGATTGTGCCGGCGATGGCTTCAAGGTTGTGAGCCCATCCCGTAGTTGATTGTGCCGGCGATGGCTTCAAGGTTGTGAGCCCATCCCGTAGTTGATTGTGCCGGCGATGGCTTCAAGGTTGTGAGCCCATCCCGTAGTTGATTGTGCCGGCGATGGCTTCAAGGTTGTGAGCCCATCCCGTAGTTGATTGTGCCGGCGATGGCTTCCAGGTTGTGAGCCCATCCCGTAGTTGATTGTGCCGGCGATGGCTTCAAGGTTGTGAGCCCATCCCGTAGTTTGATTGTGCCTGCGATGGCGCTAGCCCGTGCTGGCACTCAGCCCATGCCGCAAGGAGGGGTCCTCGTGCAGGAGCACTACGCGCGGAGCCTTCAGAATGCCGCACACTCTAGAGAGTGGGTTGAAGGTCTTCCATGCCTATGGCGACGATTGTCGCGGGGACAATATTTGGTGAGGTCGTCATGGCAATTGTGGACGGTCGGTGACGAGCATCAAGTGACCATTAGCATTGAGCGCGCGTTGTAGAGAGCGCGATGAGTTGGCACAAGCGACGCGGTTCAAGGAGACGGCACGCGGGCGACGGGGCCTGTCGCGGAGCTGTCATGTGAATGCGTGCGACGAAGGTCGTGGAGGTGGCGCGCGGCGGTCATAGCGGCGACGGTGCGTGGTCGACAAACTGTGGCGAGGCGCCGGCGGACGGGAGCGTAAAGTAAAGGAGAAAAAAAAAAGAAAAAGAAAGAAAAAGAGAAGAAAGAAAGAAAGAAAAGAAAAAGAAAGAAAGAAAGAAAAAAAGGAAAAAGAAAAGAAAATTGCCCACCCCTTTATATAAGGAGAGGAGGGGGGAGGGGGCGGAGGCACCGCCATTTGTGCCCACATAAGTCAGAGAGAGAGAGAGAGAGAGAGAGAAAGGGATGGTGAGAGAGGAGGTGGAAGTGGGCGAGGGGTCGTCGGGGCCAGGGGGTCGGCCAGTCGGTGGCTCTGCGAGGGGAGGGGGGTCGGCCAGCCACGGGGGCTCGGCCGCACGAGGGGGGTCGGCCCAGCGAGGGGGGTCGGCCGGACAAGGTGGGTCGGCCCAGCGAGGGGGGTCGGCCGGGCAAGGGGGGTAGGCCCAGCGAGCGGGGTCGGCCGCGCAAGGGGGGCCGGCCAGCCACGGGGGGTCGGTCGCACGAGAGGGGTCGGCCGCACAAGGGGGGTCGGCCAGCCACGGGGGGTCGGTCGCACGAGAGGGGTCGGCCGCACAAGGGGGGTCGGCCAGTCATGGGGGGTCGGTCACGCAGGGTGTCCGACAGGCCCAAGTCCCATCCTCACAGCCCGGAGCGACGCCAGCAGCGAAAAAAGTTCGGCAGAAGATGTGGGCGAAGCCGCGAGGGGCCGCGGCGGGTACATCGCGACTGCCGCGGGATATGATGACTGTACCTGTGCCGGCGCCGCCAGTCGATGAGGCCATACCGTCAGTGGGTGTCGAGCGGCAGTGCCATTGACCTTTGATGATGGCGGTAGGAGGTCCTACGATCCGGAGCCAGATAAGACAAACACATTGCTGGGGGTGAGGGGAGTAGTACCGTGTGTACCGGACCGTGAGCTGTGGAGGGAGTTGGCCATTCGTGTGGCAGACGGAGCGTTCATGACACCGTGGGGTGGTCCGTCGATGGGAGAGGAGCCTCGGCTGTCGTCACCTTACCTTCGCGCGCCGAGCCCGTCGGAGGCGCCTGTGATGTCGCCAAGGTATGTACCGGCATTGTTGATTGGGAGAGAGGACATACCTTGGTCGCCGGTGATGTTCAAGGGCCATAGTGTGATGCCGGTAGGGTGGGACTTTTGGTGCGAGCATATGTTGGAGACACCGGAGAGGGCGCAGGTGTTGCAGGCACTGGGGCTGTTACCGACGATCAATATTACGGCGAGGGGGCTGGAGTTATATAGGGATACACCAGGGATGACCCGATTGCTGGCAAGATGGAGCACGCAGTCGCATACGTTCGTGACCGAGTTCGGGGAGATCGGGCCGACGTTACTCGATGTGTTGATGCTGACAGGGCTGCCGATACATGGGGAGGTGGATGCACGGGTGACCCGGCTGAGCGGGGATGAGCGGTTGTTGCAGACGCAGCTACTAGACATTTTGGCAGAGACGAAGAAGCACCGGAAGGGGACGTACGGTGGGTGGCTGCGCCAGTTCTATGGTACGCCGCAGGCGAGGACAGGGCAGAGGTTGGGCAATGCTGCCCAGTTCGTGATGGGTCCGTATCATGGCAGCGATCGGTACGAGTTGGTGGCGTTTTTGGCCATGTTCTTATCGAGGTAAATTTTGTACTGTCGTGTGATTATTCGTGAATATATCGTATGTCCTGCTTGCCCTGTAAAACGTCAAACTGACATATGTTGCCGGTCGTTGTTTGCAGGTTTGTGTTTGAGGGGACACCTGAGGATGGCATTTCCCCGAGGGTGTTTCCCTTGGCCATTCGGATGGCGCAGGGAAAGCGGGTCGGCTTGGCTCCGGTGTACTTGGGCACGTTATACTCGCGGCTAGATCAGTTCGTGAATGACGTGAAGCGGTCGTATGGTCGGTATCAGGTGGCGACGTACGTGGACTGGATGTTCTTGCAGAGGTACCTGTACGAGTGCTTTCCAGGGTACCGTCCTGACGGATACCCACTCGCACACCCGTCACCGACGATGGGGACAGTGACCCGTCCAGGCAGGTCGCGGCAGGTGGCGTTGTGGTGTAGCGGGTCTCGGGCTTTTGCTTGGGCAGGCATCAGGAGGCCGGGGTGCCCGTTGGCACAGATTCTAGACAAACGGGGGGAATGCGAGCGACGGCCCTATATGGAGATGCATGCATCATATGGTACGCCGCCATGGCTGCACGTGCAGGAGGTGACGACAGATCTGAGCAGGAGAGGCGAGTTAGCGCCAGGACAGCTGGCGCTATTGGTCGCGTATTTTCCCGGCTGGCTCCCGGTATTGACAGATGATGGCGGGAAGCCCGCCGAGTGCTGCTATTATGTGGCGAGGTATTGCCCGGACCGTCTGTCGTTGGCGTTCGGGTATGATCTAGAGCCCCCATGCGGTTATGACAGCCCTTGGAGTGTGGCGACGGCTTTTGGGTATACACTATATGACAGAGCCCGCGAGTGGCCGGCACCGACGACAGAGTGGAGGCAGCCAGGGACAGAGGTGGCAGGGGCGGTGACCGCGGATTATGCGCATTGGTGGGAGCGACTGCGAGGGAGCTGGGCCGGATGGCTGGCACAGCCGTCAGGCACATGTCGACAGGTAGATGTGTTCGCATGTGACCGAGCCCTGAGTTTGATATCGGCCACAGTCGCGAGGCAGTGCGGGATGCTGTCACTGGTGACCGGGAGTTCTGTTCCGAGCTCGGAGAAGGAGGCGGAGGAGGATGCCGTAGAGTTGGGGGACGCTGCTCCCGGGGAGGACCGTGGGGAGGAGCCTATTGCCGAGGTGCCGAGGGTGCCGGGGGCCGGCAATGGGCCCTTGTCGGCATTGCGAGTGGGGATGATGGAGACAGCGCGTCAGGCTAGTGCTGGTACCTCAGCCCCACACCTATCAGGGGCGAAGAGGCCGCGCGACGTATTAGAGGAGCTAGACTCTGAGGTTTGCTTCTGTCCTTTCTTTTTGTCGTATAAATATGGTTTGCATATTGCTCATAATCTGTGAACTGACAGCGGTTTTGCCAGGGGGACGAGGAAGAGGCGGTCGCGGGGGGGAGCGAGGCCGAGACTGAGATCGAAGGCGAGGAGGCTATGGCAGCCGAGGCCGGCAGATTAGTTGACAGTGATGAGACCGAGGCCGTTGAGCTATTGACGGCCGGTGTGCCGAGGAGGGTGAGCCCATTGCCTGCTACTGAGGAAACGGTGGGGGCACTATACGGCGGAGAGGGGAGCGATACGGTGATGTTCGACATTGACGAGGACTGGTGGACAGGCATGGAGACGCAGGTTGTGGGAGGTGATGGTGGCGAAATGGCGGAGCCTGAGTCTGTTGTTGCTGCCTCGATTCGTGAGCGAGAGACACCGGTTCAGGCTGTGGTGGTGCGACGGCACGACACATTGCCGGAGTCCATGGTTGAGGTCGGAGCTACTCTTCTGGCGATGCACTCAGCCACGATTGGTGCGCAGAGGGCGGGTGGGATGTCGGAGATTTCTGCAGCGGGCGGCAGTGGCGCGACAGTCGGAGAGATGAGTAGAGGATCCTCGAGCGGTCAGGTGGATGTGGCAGCTTGGGGGGGCCTCCAGCTACCAGCGGAGACTGTGCGCCGGTTAGAACTGGTGAAGGCAGCGTTCCCGCAGACATTCGAGAGCGTGGTGGTAGAGAACCCAGTACTACGGATGTGGGTGTCTGCAGGGTTTATGGAGTGGTTGCTGCCGTTCGCCAGTGTGCCGTCGTCGGGTTGGACTGCAGAGTTCGTTGCTCGGTCGCTTTCAGAGTTCGCTCCGTTCACATCGCTAGGTATGCAGCTGGACTGGCTAGCAGATTTCTTTAGATCGAGGAGCGTCAGCCACGATATGGATGAGAGGCGTGCAGTCGTGGTTATGCGGGAGATGTTGCTGGAGCGGCGCCGCACAGGATTAGAGGCAGAGCGGTCAGAGATCACGGCAGAGTTGGCCGGGATTGACATGCAGGTGGCAGAGATAGAGAGACAGCTCGTCGATTTGCAGAGGCAGTTGTCCGATCTACAGAGGCGGCGAGGTGAGGTGGACGGGCGAGAGTCAGAGCGGTTAGGGCGACAGGCCGAGCTTGATGCTGGATGGTCAGAGGTACAAGCGGAGCGGGAGGTACTTCAGGCATTCAGCTCCCACCCAGTTGCATCGCTGTTGTCTAGACTTTCCTAGCTTGTATGTTACTTTGCCGTAGTTGTAGTGCTTAACGACGGCTAGTAAACGTTTGATGTATATGTACATATTTTCGATGGTCTCGGCTTATTGTATGTTATGTTCGGTTGCTCTCTTCTTTCTTCTCTCCCCCCTTTTTGAATGTCTTGCTTGTTTCGGTTACTGGTGAATGCTCTCCCATTCCCGTTCGTAGAAAGTGACTTAGGAAGCATAGGTTGAGAATGAGTGCCGGCTGGGCAGAAGTTGAGGTAACAGCATGACTTTGTATTGATAGGACGCGGTACAAAACACCATTACATGACTAGTGTAGAACGCTACACAGATCAACAAAAAAATACAAGTCTGTAAGCAATGTCGCATGTACAAAAATGCTACGAGGGCGCGTACTATGACGCGGGCGGATAGGGCTGGGGGAATGTCGTCGCGACTAAACATAATACTTCTTCAGGTAGCGGCCGTTGATGGGGGCCGAGACCTGACCGTCGTCGTGGTTGAGCAGGAGGTACGAGCCATTAGTGCGGGCCTCGTGCACCGTGAAAGGGCCCTCCCAGTTTGGCGTGAATTTAGGAGCTGACATGTTGGCCCGCACATGCTTGGCGGCTTGAAGAACAAGGTCACCCTCGATAAATGAACGTGGCTTGACGGTCCTCCCATAAGCTTTCGTGAGCTGCTCATGATACTTCTTCATGCGGCGCAGGGCCGTGGCTCGTCGTTCGTCGAGGCCGTCAAGTGCCGCGAGCCGGGCTTCTTCATCTCCGAGACTGCTGCTTAGGGAAAGTCGAGCCGATGGTTCTGCGATCTCGGCAGGTACCACACACTCGTCCCCGTAGACGAGAGAGAAGGGCGTGGCCTTTGTCGCTGTGTGCAGGGATGTTCTGTAGGCCCAGAGTGCCAGATTCAGTTGTTCGGACCACGACCGGTCGGCGTCATGCACCATTCGCGATAATACTCGTAGCAAAGTCTTGTTGGACGCTTCAGCTTGACCATTACCTTGCGGGTAATAGGGAGTTGATGTGGCATGGCTGATGTTGTACCCTTCCATGAGAGCTCGAACCTCTCGGTTAATGAATGGGGTGCCATTGTCAGATATAATACACCGAGGGATGCCGAAACGACAGATGACGTCGCGTAAGAAGTTAGAAACGGCACCTCCCGTGGCTCTCCGCAGAGGTACGGCTTCAACCCACTTCGTAAAGCGTTCAGTAGCAACCATGATCCATGAATGGCGTCTGGACGGCGGGTGGATGGGGCCGATGAGGTCGAGGGCCCAAGAATGAAATGGCCACGGTGCTGAGATCATGTGCAAGTCGGATGCTGGCGAGTGTATCCTGTCGGCGTGCCGCTGGCAGGGTTGGCAGCGTCGGACATGCGAAATGGAGTCGGATTCCATAGTCGGCCAATAATACCCCAATCTTAGTAACTCTGCATACAGCTTCTGGGAGCCTTGATGTTCACCACAATCACCATTGTGTACTTCGTTAATGACCTTGACCACTTGGGCACCTTGCAAGCATCGCAGGGTGCGTCCCGAAAATCCCTTGCGAAATAACTCGCCTTCCGTCACAAAATACTTGACTGCCTTGCGCTTGATGGATCGTGCTGAGCCGCGGTCAGGTGGTAGAATCCCGTGGGATAGATACTGGATGAAAGGCTGGCGCCAGTCACCCTCGATGTCAGTGACAAGAGCTTCGGCAACGTCGGGTGTATACAAGCACTCGGGACAATCCTTTTGTATATCCGAGGCGTCCTTGGCCATGGATGGCCAATATAATCCCATACGCTGGAGGCGACGATACAGAGGGGGACCGTCGAGGCCACAACACTTCTGGTGGCCGAGCTGTAATTTGTGTTTTGCCTCTTCCGGTGCCAAACATCTTGCTAGAGTGCCTCCGGGACACCGCCTGTATAAGACATCTCCCATCATTGAAAAGTCTGTAAGGGTGGAGGCATGAGCAAGAGATGGCGCTTTAAGTTTGTCGATGATAGGTTGCCTCCAATCGTCCGCAGTAACGTCCCTCGGGACTAGGTTCAGTGCTGTGCATGGTTCCATTCTCTTGACGATGGTTAGCATCCGTTGTTCACCATCGACCTCTATCTTTGACGCGATCGTGGCCAAGCAGTCCGCATGTCTGTTGTGGCACCTATTGTGATGTTCATACTGGACATGACCGAGTCTTCCTTCCAAGTGTTGCACCAAGGCACGATAAGGTGCCAAGGCTGGTTCTTTGACCGCGAACTCCCCGTCCGCCTGCTTCATGACCAGATTTGAATCTCCTTTCACACACAGCGCCTTAGCCCCCATACTGACGGCGATCATGAGGCCAATGACAAGTGCCTCGTATTCAGCTTCGTTGTTAGACACCGGGAATGCAAGTTTGAAGGATAATGAAGTGGTAACACCGTCTGGTGCCCGCAAGACTATGCCGGCACCCCCTTGCCGGAGGGGCGTGCCATTGGGGCCTTTGCTAGTGGCAGAGCCGTCGAATTCAAGCGTCCACAGTCCATCGATGTCGGTGATCAGGGCTGTCTCCTCCCCAGGCAGTTGATCCGATATCGGTTCACATTGTTGGCGTGGGAAGAAGGCCAGGAGGTCTGCGAGTGCTTGGCTCCGCAGAGCTGTAGGATTCTTGATAGATAAACCGAATTCGGCCAATAGCAGCAACCACCGTGTGAGTCGGCCAGACAGGGCGGGACGCGTAAGCATGTAACGGAGCGGGTCAGCCTTGGTGACGAGTGTGATCTGATGCGCCAGAAAGTAATGTCTGAACTTCTGTGAGGCGTACACCAAGGCTAGACAGTGTTTCTCGAGCTCGGAGTAGTTGGCTTCGGGCCCTCTGATCACTCTACTGAGGTAATAAACAGGACGCTCGACACCTTCGACTTCTTGGGCAAGCAAAGCCCCGATGGATCTGGGTGTGGAAGTCAGGTAGAGTAGGAGTGGGATGCCCCGTTGTGGTACGACCATGGTTTGCGGTGACATGAGGACCGCCTTAATCTGTTCAAATGCTTGCCGTTGGGGCGCGCCCCAATTCCACGGTGCGCTTTTACGCGTCAAGTGTTGAAATGGCGTAATGAGCTCGGCCAGTGCGGGTATGAAGCGTCGGAGGTAAGAGACCTTGCCGAGGAAGCTCTTCAGTTGCTTTGTGTTCTTGGGGGGGGGCATTTCTTGGATGGAGGCTGCTTTCGAGGGGTCAACGTCGATGCCCTGTCGACTGACCAAGAACCCGAGGAACTTGCCGGAGGAGACTCCGAAGGCACATTTCAATGGATTCATCCGCATGTTATACTGGCGGCAACGATCAAAGACCGCTTGAAGGTCGGTGAGGTGATCACTTTCCTTCCTGGATTTGATAATAAGATCGTCGACATAGTCTTCCACAGTACGGTGTATCATGTCATGGAATATTGCTGTCATAGCCCTTTGATACGTAGCACCCGCATTCTTGAGGCCGAAAGGCATAACTTTCCAACAAAAATTACCCATAGGAGTGCGGAAGGCTGTCTTGGCGCTGTCGTCGGGGTTCATGCGAATCTGATTATAACCTGCGAACCCATCCATGAAAGATAAAGTTTCATATCCGGCGGCGGCCTCCGTGAGCATGTCGATATTGGGTAGTGGAAACTCGTCCTTGGGGCACGCCCTATTCAAGTCCCGAAAGTCGATACAGACGCGGACTTGGCCATTCTTCTTTTGTACAGGGACGACATTAGCCAGCCAAATAGGGTGAGTGATAGGTTCGATGAAGCCTGCGCGCAGGAGGCGTTCAATCTCTTGCTTGATTTTCAATTCGAGCTCGGGGCGGAATGTCCGCGGGTGCTGTCGGCTAGGGATGGATCCGGTAGCAATGTTGAGATGGTGTGTGACTAAGGCAGGATCCAGTCCGGGCATCTCATTGTAGCTCCATGCTAAGACATCACGATACTCGTGCAGGAGGGAAACCAATTCCTCTCTTCGGCCGGGGGCGAGTTTTGTGCCAATGTAGGTGTGCCGCGGTTCTTCGCCCGGGTCGGCCAGGTTGATTTCTTCAATATCTTCAGCCTGAGGTCGAGGGCCATCCTCATAGCAAGGTGGTGCCGCGCCGGGGGTGAGGTCAGGATCTGGCTGGCAATGCTCGGCCGTGCGGCACCATTCAGTCTCTCCAAGGGGGTCGGGGTCGAGGGGGTCTGAGGAGGGACCGCCTGGAGCCCCTGCATACCGTCATAATTGATAGATGATCTTGCCGTCCTTGACGATACGTCGAAAGGCCGGCTCAGCCTTTTGCTTCTTGGACTTGGGGGAAGAAGGGGGGGAATTGGTCGTGGCAGCAGGCGGAAGCGGTGGGGTTGACCCATTATTCTTGTTACTTCTCCCGGTTTTGTCCTTGGGAAGCTTGTCCCCGCACAGCTCATCCCAGGTCGGCAGCCTGGTAGAATGTACATGAGTAGCATTCTCCCCATCCTCGGCGAAATTAGTGAAGAAGGAGGCCTCGGCGAAATAAGACTCGGCGCATTCAAAGGGGGCTTTGGTTGCAGGGATTGTCATTGCTACCTCATGTCCCGTAGAACCGGCTACCAGCTTCACACATTGATGGTATGTTGAGGGAACGGCCTTGTTGTCGTGGATCCATGGTCTCCCGAGCAGGAGGTGAAAGGCAGACTCGCTGTCTATTACGTGAAAAGTAGTGTCGCGACGGACAGTTCCGACCATGAGGTCGATGGTGATATGGCCGAGGGTCGACTGAGGACCCTGTCCAAAGCCGGTAATATTGACGGGGTCACGGATGATTTTCCTTGGGGGAATGCCGGCCTGTTGCAGGGTGATGAGGGGTATGATGTTGATCGAGGCGCCGCAATCAACCAAGGCACGACGGAAGCCCGTGCCATTAACAGTACACTCTAAAAACAGCGGCCGATTGTGATGCTCGACCGGCGGCGAGTCTTCATCCGAGAAGACTAAGGCCGTAGAGGGGATGTGACGTAATTCAGCCTGGGCGGCGAAGCATTCGGGACCGAGGCCGGTGGTGACCTCGAGCAGGCAATTGGAAAGGTAAGTCCGGGCGGCGGGTGAAAACCCCATTTCATCAAAAAAACTTTTGATCTTCGTCATCTGTCGAAGGGGAGGCATCGACTGCTTAGCTGGAGGAGGCACGAGGGTCAGTGTGGGCTCTGCCGGGGCTTCGTGGATTACAGGCTCGACATGGTCAGTGACAGCCATAAGGGCCTGGTGCTCCCTACTGTTGCGATGCGGTGGGTAGGGATCTTTGCGCACATCGTTATTTTTCCGTAGCTGCAGGTCGCCCGACGCTACCTTCCTTGCAAAGATGGTTCGCAGTGCATTGCAATCTTTGAGCGGATGGCCAAGGGCTCGATGGAAAGGACAGTAGGTGGGCCTGGCCTTTTCTTCGTCTGTGATATTGGTCCGCATTGGTGGCAGTTGGAAATTTTTGTCATGCGCCACCCATTCGGCCAAGAGTTCCTTCACTGTATTCAGGTCACAGGGATAGTTAGGTGCGGGTCTTTGTTGCCTTCGCTTGTCGGAGCCTTGGTTCACATCTGGAAGCTGACGCTTGAAGCCTGCATAGTTGTTGTTGTCGTTGCTACGTTGAGTGATAGGTGCATCTGCTGAGGCCAACAGCGTACTTTGCGGTCGAGGCTTCCATGACTTGACAGGACCAACTGTCTCGTAAGTTCGTCGGGCTGTCTCCTTGAGGTGTCCCCATGACCTTAACTGTAGGTTCTCGATATGCACTCGGTAGACGTCAATCATATTTTTGATGCATATGGGAACCAACGTTTCGTCTTTGCTGAAATCTGTGCACTCAAGGCACTTAAGATGAAAACGATGCACATATTTATTCAAGTCTTCCCCCTGGTTCTGGCGAATGCCAGCAATATCAACGATAGTCACGCGCTCGGTCTCGTAATGAAATTTGTCTAAGAACAGCTGGACCATGTCGCCCCAGGTGTGGACGGTCCCTGCGGGGATCTGGTGATACCAAGTGTAAGCCAAGCCCGTAAGGGACTTGTGGAATTCTCTCAACTTTAAGCTGCTTCCTGTACCATACTGCTCCAAGGAGCCTGCGAACCTTGTTAGATGTTCACGGGCGTTTCCCTCACGTCCGTTGAAGAGCACAAAGTTTGGTTGCTTGTACTTGATGGGGTAGGGTGCGATGGCGATATCATTGGCGTACGGGGCGTGTCCGGTTAGACGGGTTGAGGAGTCCGGCTCGGAATTCCTCGACAGGCGACGGACAAGGGCTTCCAAATCTGACTGAGTGACATAGTTGGAGGATGGTGCCTCATTGCCGGTCAAGGGGTGATGACCGCCTGGTGCGTCGCGAGCCCCCGAGCCCCCAGATGGCACGGCTTGATGAACGGGGACATGGGAGGGTTGGTATGGTGCAGGTGCTGGCAGGGGCAGCTG